>JAJFZO010000229.1:6667500-6697500 GCA_021397835.1 Moringa oleifera
ATTGGCAGCCCCCAGCAGGCACGGCATGGGCCAAGTGCCCAGTGTGCAGCAGCGTTGGGCGCGCCAGCCAAGCCAGCAGCCCCCATCGCAAGCCAACCCATTTGTCCACGACCCTCATCGTAGTACCCAACGAGCGAGCCAGGGGAGCCGCGTCGCAAGGACCCTGGGCACAGTGGGCATGCGTTGGTAGGCCCTAGTAGGCATGGCATGGGCCAAGTGCCCAGTGTGCGGCAGCGGTGGGCGTGCTAGCAAGGCCACAGGTGCCCATCGCGAGCCAGCCCCGTCTTCCCTGCCCCTCAACGTTGCTTAGAAGGCGAGCCAAGGGAGCCACATCGCACCATCCCTGGGTACGGGAGGCATGCCATGGCAGCCCCCAGGAGGCACAGCATGGGCCAAGTACCCAGCGTGCGGCAGCATTGGGCATTCCAGCCAGGCTGGCAGTGCCCATCGTGAGCCAGACAATTTGTCCATGACCCTCGTCGTAGTGCCCAGTGGGCGAGCTAAGGGAGCCGCGTTGCAAGGACCCTGGGCACGATAGGCACGCGTTGGCACCCCTTAGCCGGCATGGCGTGGGCCAAGTGCCCAGTATGTGGTAGTGGTGGCCGCGCCAGCCAGGCCGCTGTCACCCATCGCGAGCGAGCCCTCTCGTCCCTGCCCTCGACTTGGTGCCCAGCGAACGAGCCAGGCAAGTCGTCGCACAGACCCTTGGCTCAGGAAGCATTCCTCAGCAGCCCCTAGAAGGCATGGCATCGGCCAAGTACCCAGCGTGAAGCAGCTGTGGGCGCGCCAGCCAGGCCAGTGGTGCCTATCGCTAACCAGGCCCTCGTCCCTGGCCCTCGACGCAGTGCCCATCGAGTGAGCCAGGGGAGCCACATCGCACGGATATTTCCCACGCGAGGCATGCCTCAGCAGCCCCCAGCAGGCATGGAATGGGCCAAGTGCCCAGCGTGCAGCAGCGGTAGGCGCGCCAGCCAGGCCACGGGCGTCTGTCGCGAGCCAGCCCCCTCGTCCATGACCCTCGATGTAGTGCCAAGCGAGCGAGCCAGGGGAGCCGCATCATATAGACCCTGAGATCGAGAGACATGCCTCGGCAGGCCCTAGCAGGCATGGCAAGGGCTGCTTGCGCAGGGTGCTACAGCGATGGGCACGCTAGCCAGGCCATTGGCACCCATTTCGAGCCAGCCCCCTGGTCCCTGCCCCTCGACATGGTGCCCAGCGAGCCAGCCAGGGGAGCCGCGTTGCACGGACCCTGGGCGCTGGAGGCATGCCTCGGCAGCCCTCAAAAGACACAGTAAGGGCCAAGTGCCCAGCGTGCGGCAGCATTGGGCGCGCCAGCCAGGCCACGAGCGCACGTGGCGTGCCAGCCCCTTTGTCCCTGCCCTTCGACATGCTGCCCAGCGAGCAAGCCAGGGGATCAGCATCACACAGACCCTGAGCACAAGAGGCATGCGTCGGCAGCCCCCAGTAGGCACGGCATGGGCCAAATGCCCAGCGTGCGGCAGCATTGGGCGCGCCAGACGGGCCATGAGCGCACATCACGAGCTAGCCCCCTTGACGTAGCCCTTCTACATGGTGCCCAGCGAGCAAGCCAGGGGATCAGCATCGCACGGACCCTTGACACAAGAGGCACGCGTCGGCAGCCCCCAGCAGGCACAGCATGGGCCAAGTGCCCAGTGTGCGGCGGCATTGGGCGTGCAAGCCGGGCCACGAGCGCACGTCGCGAGCCAACCCCTTGACGCAGCCCTTCTACATGGTGCCCAGTGAGCGAGCCAGGGGATCAGCATCGCATGGACCCTGGGCACAGGAAGCATGCATTGGCAGCCCCCAGTTGGCACGCCATTGGCCGGGTGCCGAGCGTGTGGCAGCTGTGGGCGCGCCAACCAGGCCACTGGCGTCGATATTGGGCCAGCCCCCTAGTCCCTGCCCCTTGACATGGTGCCCAGCGAGTGAACCAGGGGTGCCGCATCGCATGCACCTTGGGCACGGGTGACACGCATCAGCAACCCCCTGTAGGCATGGCATGGACCAAGTGCCTAGCGTGCGGCAGCGGTGGGCGTGCTAGCAAGGCCACAGGTGCCAATCGCGAGCCAGCCACATCGTCCCTGCCCCTCAACGTAATGCCTTGCAAGCGAGCCAAGGGAGCCATGTCGCACGATCCCTGGGTATGGGAGGCATGCCATGGCAGCCCCAAGGAGGCACCGCATGGCCCAAGTGCCCAGCTTGCAGTAGTGGTGGGCGCGCAAACCAGGCCAGTAGCGCCCATTGCGAGCTAGCCCATTAGTCCACGACCCTCGTCGTAGTGCCTAGCGGGCGTGCCAGGGGCGCCGCGTCGCAAGGACCCTGGGCACGGTAGGCACGAGTCAGCACCCCACAGCAGGCATGGCATGCGCCAAGTGCCCAGCAAGTGGCATGGCCACTGGCACCCATCGCGAGCCACCCCCATCGTCCCTGCCCTTCAACTTGGTGCCCAGCGAGCGAGCCAGGCGAGTCATGTCGTACATACTCTGGGCTCAGGAGGCATTCCTCAGCAGCCCCCAAAAGGAACGGCAAGGGCTGCTTGCCCAGCGTGCTGCTGTGGCGGCGCCCAGCCAGGCCACTGACGCCCATCGCGAGCCAGCCCACTCGTCCCCGAAACTCAACTTAGTGCCCATATAACGGGTCAGGGGATCCACCTCGCATTGACCCTGGGCATGGGAGGCATGCCTCAGCAGCCCCTAGCAGGCATGGCATCGGCAAACTACCTAGTGTGCGGCAGCCAGGCGAGCGATAGGCGCGCAAGCCAAGCCACAGGCGCCCATCACGGGCCAGCCCCCTCATCCTTGCCCCTCGATGTAGTGCCCAGCGAGCGAGCTAGAGTAGCCACAACGAACAGACCATGGGCATAGGAAGCATGCGACGGCAGCCCCCAACAGGCATGGCATGGGCTGCTTGCCTTGTGAGCGAGAAAGGTGGGCATGCCTGTAAGGCCATAGGGGCTCATCATGAGCTAGTCCCTCGACGTAGTGCCCAGCGAGCGAGCCAAGGGAGCCACCTTGCATGGACACTCAAAATGGGAGGCATGCCTTGGCAGCCCCCAGCAGGCACGGTACGGGATGCTTGCCTAGCACGCGGCAGCGATGGGCGCGCTAGCCAGGCCACGAGAGGCCATCGCGAGCCAGCCCCTTAACATAGTGCCCAGCGAGCGAGCCAGGCGAGCCGCGTCGCATAGACAATGGCCAAAGGAGGCACGCCACGGCAGCCCCCAGCAGGCATGGCATGGGCTGCTTGCCCTACGTTCGGCAACGGTGGGCGCGCCTGCCAGGCCACAGGCGCACATCGCGAGCCAGCCCACTCGTCCCTGCCCCTCGACATAATGCCTAGTGAGCGAGCTAGGGGAGCCGCGTCGCACAGACCCTGGCCATAGGAGGCATTCCTCGATAGCCCCCAGCAGGCATTCCATGGCCTGCTTACCCAGTGTGCGACAGTGGTGGTCGCGCTAGCCAGGCCACAGGCACCCATCGTGAGCCAGCCCCTTCGTCCCTACCACTCGATGCAGTGTCCATCGAGCGAGCTAGAGGAGCCACGTCGCACGGACTCTGGGCATGGGAGGCATGCCATGGCAGCCCCCGACAGGCACGGCATTGGCGAAGCGCCCAGCGTGTGGTAGCTGTGGGCATGCCAGCAAGGCTAATGGCAACAATCGTGAGCAAGCCCACTTATCCCTGTCCCTCGACATAGTGCCCAACGGCCCAGGGGAGCCGCATCGCATGGACCCTGGGCACAGAAGCCATGCCATGGCAGGCCCCAGCAGGCACGGCAAAGGCTGCCTGCGTAGCGTGCAATAGTGATGGGCGTGCAAGCAAAGCCATTGGCACCCAAAACTAGCCAGCCCCTTCATCCCTACTCCTCGACATAGTGCCCAGTGAGCGAGCCAGGGCATCCACGTCGCATGGACCCTGGGCTTAGGAGGCATGCCCTTGCCGCCCCCAGCAGGCACGACAAGGGCTGCTTGCCCAGCATGCGGGAGTGGTTTGGGGGCCAACCCCCTCGTCCCTGCCCCTCGACATAGTGCCCAGCGAGGGAGTAAGGGTGCCGCATTGCAGCCCCTAGCAGGCATGGCATGGGTCGCTTGCCCAGCATGCGGTAGCGGTGGGTGCGCCAGCCAGGCCACGAGTACCCATCGCGAGCTAGCCCCTAAACATAGTGCCCAGCGAGCGAGCCAGGGGGGCCACCTTGCACGGGCCCTGGGCATGGGACGCATGCCTCGGTAGTCCCCAGTAGGCACAGCGTGGGATGTTTTCCCAGCACGTGACAGCTGTTGGCACGCCAGCCAGGCCACGAGCACCCATCGCAAGCTAGCCCCTAAACATAGTGCCCAACGAGCGAGCCAGGGGACCACCTTGCACGGACCCTAGGCATGGGAGGCATGCCTCGGTAGTCCCCAGCAGGCACACCATGGGATGTTTGGCCAGCACGCGACAGCGATTGGCACGTCAGCCAGGCCATGGGAGCCCATCGCGGACCAGCCCCTCAACATAGTGCCTTGCGAGCGAACTAGGGGAGCCGTGTCGCATGGACACTCAGCACGAGAGGTATGCCTCGGCAGCCCCCAGCAAGCGTGGCATGGGTTGCATGCCCAGCTTTCGGCAGCGGAGGGCACGCTAGCCAAGCCACGGGCATCCATTGCAAGCTAGCCCCCTCATCCTTGCCACTTCATATAGTGCCCAACGAGTGGGCCAGAGGAGCCGCGTCGCACAGACCATGGCAACGGAGGCATGCTTCGGCCGCCTCCAGTAGGCACCACATCGGCTGCTTGCCTAGTGTGCAGCAGCGATGGACGCTCCAGCCTGGCCACGGTCGCTTATCACGAGCAAGCCCCATCATCCCTGTCAATCGACGTAGTGCCCAGCGAGCGAGCCATGGGAGCCACGTTGCACGGACCCTGGGCATGGGACGCATGCCGCAGAAGCCCCTAGCAGGAACAGCATGGGCTGCATGCCCAACATGAGGCAGCGGTGGGTGCGCCAGCCAGGCCATGGGCGCCCATCACGAGCCAACCCCTTGACATAGTGCCCAGCGAGCGACACTAGGGAGCTGCGTTGCACGGACCATGGACATTGGAGGCATGCCTCGACAGCCCCAGGCAGAGATGGCATGGGCTGCTTGCCCAGCTTGCAACAGTGGTGGGCATGCCAGCAATGCCATGAGCGCCCATCGTGAGCCAGCCCCTTCGTCCCTGCTTCTCGACATAACACCAAGCGAGCTAACCAGGGGGGCCGGGTTGCACAAACCCTGGGCACAGGAGGCATGCCTCGGCAGCCCCCAGTAGGCATAGCATGGGCTGCTTGCCCAGCGTGCGGCAGCGGTGGGCGTGCCTGCCAGGCCACGGGTGCCAATCGTGACCCAGCCCCTTCGTCTTGGCCTGTTGACATAGTGCCTAGCTAGCGAGCTAAGAAAGCCACGTCATAGGGACCCTGAGCACAGGTGGCATGCCTCGACAGCCCCTAGCAAGGACAGCATCGGTTGCTTGCCCAGGGGGCAAAAGGGATAGGCGCGCGAGCCAGGCCACGGGCGCCCATCACGGGCCAGCCCCCTCGTCCCTGCCTCTCGACGTATTCCCCAGCGAGTGAGCTAAGGTAGCCGCAATGCACAGACCATGGGCACAGGAGGCACGCCACGGCAGCCCCCAACAGGCATGGCATGGGCTGCTTGCCTTGCGAGTTGCAAAGATGGGTGCGCCTGCCAGGCGACAGGCGAACATCACAAGCTACCCCCTCGACGTAGTGCCCAGCGAGCGAGCCAAGGGAGCCACCTCACACGGACACTGGGAATTGGAGGCATGCCTTGGCAGCCCATAGTAGGCACGATATGGATGCTTGCCTAGCATGCGGTAGTGGTGGGCACGCTAGCCAAGCCACGGGAGGCCATCGTGAGCCAGCCCCTCAACATAGTGCCCAGCGAGCGAGCCAAGGGAGCCGCGTCGCACAGACACTGGGCATAGGAGGCACGCCACGGCAGCCCCCAGCAAGCATGGCATGGACTACTTGCCCTGCGTGGGGCAACAGTGGGCGCACCTGCCAGGCCACCGGAGCGCATTGCGAGCTAGCCCCCTCGTCCCTGCCCCTCGACATAATGCCCAGTGAGCGAGCCAGGGGAGCAGCATCGCACAGACCCTAGCCACAGGAGGCATTCCTCGACAACCCTAGCAGGCATTCCATGGCCTGCTTGCCTAGTGTGCAGCAGCGGTGGGTGCGCTAGCAAGGCCACGGGCGTCCATCGCGAGCCAGCCCTCTCGTCCCTACCACTCGATGTAGTGTCCATCGAGTGAGCCAGAGGAGCCACGTCGCATGGACACTGGGCATGGGAGGCATGCCATGGAAGCCCCCGACAGGCACGGCATTGGCCAAGCGCCCAGCGTGTGGCAGCGGTGGGCGTGCTAGCAAGGCTAATGGCAATAATCGTGAGCTAGCCCACTCATCCCTGTCCCTCCACATAGTGCCTAGCGGGCCAGGGGAGCCGTATCGCATGGACCCTGGGCACGGAAGCCATGCCATGGCAGGCCCCAGCAGGCACGACAAAGGCTAGCTGCCTAGCGTGCAACAGCGATGGGCGTGCCAGCAAAGCCATTGGCGCCCATCGCTAGCCAGCCCATGGTCCTTGCTCCTCGAGATAGTGCCCAGCGAGCGAGCTAGGGGAGCCGCGTCGCACGGACCCTGGGCATGAGAGCCATGCCTCGATCACCCCTAACAGGCACAGCATGGGCTGCTTGCCCAGCGTGCGGTAGCGGTGGGCGCGCCAGCCAGGCCATGGGCGCCCATCATGAGCCAGCCCCTCAACATAGTGCCCATCGCACCAGCCAGGGGAGCCGCGACGCACAGACCGTGGGCACGGGAGGCATGCCTCTATAGCCCCTTGCAGGCACGGCATGGACTGCTTGTCTAGCGTACGGGAGTGACAAGCGTGCCAGCAAGGCCACGGGCACCAATCGCGAGCCTGCCCCCTCGTCCCTGCCCCTCAACATAGTACCCAGCGAGCGAGCAAGGGGAGCCGCATCGCACGGACCCTATGCACTTGAGGCATGCCTCAGCAGGCCCCAGCAGGCATGGCATGGGCTGCTTGCCAAGCGTGCGACAGCGGTGGGTGTGCCAGCCAGGCCATGGGTGCCCATCACGAGCCAGGCCCCTCGTCCCTGCCCCTCGACATAGTTCCCAGCATGCGAGCCAAGGAAGCCGCTTCGCATTGACCCTGGGCAATGGAGGCATGCCTCGGCCCCTTAAGAGGCACGATATGGGTTGCTTTCCCAGCATACGGTAGCGGTGGGTGCGCAAGCAAGGCCTCAGGCTCCCATCACGAGCTAGCCCCCTCGACATAATGCCCAGCTAGCCAGCTAAGGGAGTCGCGTTGCACTGACCCTTGGCACGGGAGGCACGCCTCTATAGGCCCCAGTAGACACGGCTTGGGCTGCTTACCCAGCATGCGGGAGTGGTTTGAGGGCCAACTAGGCCACGAGCGCCCATCGCGAGCCAACCCCCTCATCCCTGCCCCTCGACATAGTGCCTAATGAGTAAGTAGGGGAGCCCCATCACAGCCCTTAGCAGGCATGGCATGGGTTGCTTGCCCATCATGCAGCAGCGGTGGGTGCGCTAGCTAGGCGACGAGCACCCATCGTGAGCTATCCCCCTCGACATAGTGCCTAGCGAGCGAGCCAGGGAAGCCGCGTCGCATGGACCCTGGGCATGGGAGGCACGTATCGCAGCCCCTAGCAGGCTCAGCATGGGCTGCATGCCTAGCGTGCAGCAGCGGTGGGCGTGCTAGCTAGGCCACGGGCACCTATCGCGAGCCATCCCCTTCATCCCTGCCCCTCGACTTACTGCCCAGCATCCGAGCTAGGGGTGCCATAGCAATCCCCAGCAGGCACGGTGCCAGCCTTGCCAGGCGCGCCCCATACGAGCCAGCCGCAAGCATGTTGTGAGGCTCGGCACGTGCTGTGGGCATTGATTTCATGGGCAAGCTGGTCTTGGCCGTGTCCCCCTGGTTGTGATGGACCTTGAGGGCAGCCATGGGGTAGCTAAAGGTACATTGGATAGGGAGCCAGCATGCACCCTAGGCCAGGCAAAGGCACAACTACTCGAGCCTTTTGGCTGCAATGATCAGTTGCAAAATTGGTGTGAATTGACGGTCTTTCCATCATGGAATTGGTCCTAAAATGACTCAAATAAATCGTGTAATTCATGAGGAGTCTGCCCCTGAAGTTTGGGATCATTTCGGTTCATGGGCTATTTTTGACTATGTTTTCAATTTTTGGCTGTAGAAAATTCATTAAAAAAATTTATTGCCCAGAAAATTCTAAAATATTTTCTGATGGTAGATATGATTATTCTCCATTTATGTACAAAATTTTAGCTTAAATTTCATTGGATGTTAGCATCAAGCGAGCCATACGGCCAGCCTAGGCACGACGTGACACCTCTGCTGCCAAGGCCTCATCAATGGTCCCTTGCCATCGAAGAATCGTCCTTCACTATCGTAACAATTTTGCGCTTAGTGGCTTAGGCGCGGCGGCACTCGACAACCTGCATGATCGATAGGCCTTTCGCTCATCGGCTTGCAGCTCGTTTGGCGCTGTTGCTGCCCATTTGTACGTGCCACGTGTGAGTGGTGATCTAGTTATGCGCATTGGCAAGCTCCATGCTCCCGCATCGAACTGTCGGCTAACATGTCGCTTCAAGCTCGACCCCGAGCCAATACGTTGGCTTTTCATGGGTGACATCGGGACCCTGTGTCACATGCCTTCACAAATGAAATTCGATGATTTGAGCCAGCTTTCTCTGCACCGTGTCCCTCGAGGGCAAGGGTGGAAACCTCATCCGGGCCTCGTGCTCCAAGCGTGGCTTGCTTTAGCATTCGGCGACTTTGGTACATGGGCCCTCGGTCATCCCCTTAGGTGCGAAAAGTGTTACGACAGGAGTGCCCTCGGCCTCTGCCTATCCAAGCAAAAGCATTTGTACCATGTCCCATCGATTTTGAATGATGGCCGCAACAACTTTGACCTCAGGGAGCCTTGTGGCATGCTTTGGTCCTAGTTGGCGCGACATCTCAAAGGATGCTACCTGGTTAATCCTACCAGTAGCCATATGCTTATCTCAAATATTAAGCTATGCATTTGTAAGTATGAACTAATTCAGATTGTGAAACTGCGAATGGCTCATTAAATCAGTTATAGTTTGCTCGATGGTACCTATTACTCGGATAACTGTAGTAATTCTAGAGCTAATACGTGCAACAAACCCCAACTTCCAGAAGGGGAGCATTTATTAGATAAAAGGTCAACACAGGCTTCACCCATTGCTCTGATGATTCACGATAACTTGACAAATCACAAGGCCATCGTGGCGGTGACGTATCATTCAAATTTTTGCCCTATCAACTTTCGATGGTGGGATAGTTGCCTACTATGGTGGTGATCGGTGATGGAGAATTAGGGTTTGATTCTAAAAAGGAAGCTTGAGAAATAGCTACCACATCTAAGGAAGGCAATAGGCGTGCAAATAACCCAATCCTGACACGGGGAGGTAGTGATAATAAATAACAATATCGGGCTCTTCGAGTCTCGTAATTGGAATGAGTATAATCTAAATCCCTTAATGAGGATCTGTTAGAGGGCAAGTATGGTGCTAGCAGCCACGGTAATTCCAGCTCCAATAGCGTATATTTAAGTTGTTGCAGTTAAAAAGCTCGTAATTGGACCTTGAGATGAATCGGCCAGTCCGCCTACAGTGTGCACCGGTTGGCTCGTCTCTACTGCCGATGATGCGCTCCTGGCCTTAATTGGTCGGTTCATGCCTCCGATGTTGTTACTTTGAAGAAATTAGAGTGCTCAAAGCAAGTCTACGCTCTAAATACATTAGTATGGGATAACATCATAGGATTTTGATCTTATTCTATTGGCCTTCAGGATCGGAGTAATGATTAACAGGGACAATTAGGGGCATCGTATTTCATAGTCAGAGATGAAATTCTTGGATTTATGAAAGACAAACAACTGCAAAAGTATTTGCCAAGGATGTTTTCATTAATCAAGAATGAAAGTTAGGGGCTCAAAGATGATCAGATACCATCCTAGTCTCAACCATAAACGATGCCAACCACGGATCAGCGGATGCTGCTTTTAGGACTCCGCTGGCACCTTATGAGAAATCAAAGTCTTTGGGTTCTAGGGGGAGTATGGTCGCAAGGCTAAAACTTAAAGGAATTGAAGGAAGGGCACCACCAGGAATGGAGCCTGTGGCTTAATTTGACTCAACACTAGGAAACTTACCAGGTCCAGACATAGTAAGGATTGACAAACTGAGAGCTCTTTCTTGATTCTATGGGTGGTGGTGCATGGTCGTTCTTAGTTAGCGGAGCGGTTTGTCTGGTTAATTCCTTTAATGAACGAGACCTCAGCCTGCCTAACTAGCTACATGGAGGTGACCCTCCACGGTCGGCTTCTTAGAGGGACTATGGCCGCTTAGGCCAAGGAAGTTTAAGGCAATAACAGGTCTGTGATGCCCTTAGCTGTTTTGGGCCGCACGCGCGCTACACTAATGTGTTTAATGAGTTTATAACCTTGGCCAACAGGCCCGGGTAATCTTTGAAATTTCATTGTGATGGGGATAGATCATTGCAATTATTGGTCTTTAATAAGGAATTCTTTGTAAGTGCGAGTCATTAGCTCGCATTGACTTAGTCCCTGCCTTTTGTACACACCGCCTGTCGCTCCTATCGATTGAATGGTCCAATGAAGTGTTCGGATCACGGCGACGTGGGCGGTTCGTTGCTCACGACGTCGCGAGAAGTCCACTGGACCTTATCATTTAGAGAAAGGAGAAGTCGTAACAAGGTTTCCATAGGTGAACCTATGAAAGGATCATTGTCAAAAACTCGCTCAGTGAAACAACCCGCGAACACGTTGTAAACACATCGGCGGGACGAAGGGCTCTCGAGCCCCTCTTCCCGCCTCATACGGTAAGGGTGCGCTGCCTAGTCACAATAAAACCCACAGTAGCAAAACCCACAGCGCAGGATGCGCCAAGGAACTTGAATGAAAAAGCACGCCACAGTGACCCTGATCTCGTTGCGCGGCTGGCGGTCGTGTTATCCCTAGACGACGTCTAAAATGAGTCTCATTAACGAATATCTCAGCTATCGCATCGTTGAAGAATGTAGTGAAATGCGATACTTGGTGTGAATTGCAGAACCCCATGAACCATCAAGTCTTTGAGTGCAAGTTACGCCCGAAGCCATCAAGCCGAGGGCACGTCTCCTTGGGTGTCAAGCACTGTCGCCCTCGATGTTAGCCTCCTGTGCACCTTCGGCTCACGGTTGGCCTAAAAAAGAGCCTCAAGTGACGTCGCATCACGACTTAGTGGTGGTAGAGAAAGCCTCGTGCTCCCTCGAGTGCGCATCGCTTGCTCGCGGCTCACGGACCCATATTGATTGATCGAGATGCGACCCCAGGTCAAGCGGGACCACTCGCTGAGTTTAAGCATATCAATAAGCAGAGGAAAAGAAACTAAGAAGGATTCCCCTAGTAACGGCGAGCGAATCGGGAAAAGCCTAGCCTAAAAATCGTGCACCGTCGCACCTGAATTGTAGTATGGAGAAGCGTCCTCAATGATAGACTGGGGTCCAAGTCCCCCAGAAAGGGGCATCAGAGAGGGTGAGAGCCCCATCTCCCTCGGACCTTGTCGCACCACGAGGCGCTGTCGATGAGTTGAGTTGTTTGGGAATACAGCCCTAATAAGACAATAAATTTCGTCCAAGGCTAAATACGGGCGAGAGACTAATAGCGAACAAGTACCGCGAGAGAACGATGAAAAGGACTTTGAAAAGAGAGTCAAAGAGTGCTTGAAATTATTGGGAGGGAAACGAATGGGGGTCGGTGATGCACCTCGATCGAATGTGGAACGGCCATGAGCCAATCCATCGATTGACTCCCGGCGTCGGCCAGCGGGCTCCCCATTCGACCTATCTTGAAACAAGGACCAAGGAGTGTGACATGCATGTGAGTCAACAAGTGAGTAAACCAGTAAGGCACAAGGAAGCTGATTGGAGGGATCCCTTGCGGGTGCACCGTCGATCGACCTCGATCTTTTGAGAAAGGTTCGAATGCGAGCATGCCTGTCGGGACCAGAATGATGGTGAACTATGCCTGAACGGGGCGAAACCAGAGAAAACTCTAGTGGAGGCCCGCAGCGATAATAACGTGCAAATTGTTTGTCTGACTTGGGTATATAGGTGAAAAATGAATCGAACCGTCTAGTAGCTGGTTCCCTTCGAAGTTTCCTTTAGGATAGCTGGAGCTCAGATGCGAGTTTTTTTGGGTAAACCAATGATTAGAGGTATTGAGAGCATAATGCCATCGACTTATTCTCAAACTCTAAATAGGTAGTACGGAGCGGCTGCTTCCTTGAGCTGTCCCACGGAATCGAAAGCTCCAAGTGGGCCATTTTTGGTAAGTAAAACTAACAATACAGGATGAAATGAAAACTAGGTTATGATGCCCAACTATGCGCTAACCTAGAACCCACAAAGGGTGTTGGTCAATTAAGACAGTAGGATGGTGGTCATGAAAGTCGAAATCCGCTAAAGAGTGTGTAACAACTCACTCCCCAAAACAACTAGCCTTGAAAATTTATGGCGCTGAAGCGTGGGACCTATACTCGGTCGTTGAGGCAAGGGCCAAGCCCCAACGAGTAGGAGGGCGCGGTGATTGCCGTAAAACTCAGAGTGTGAGCCCAGGCAGAGCGGCCATCGATGCAGATCTTATTGGTAGTAGCAAATATTCAAATGAGAACTTTGAAAGCTGAAGAGGGGAAACGTTCCATTTGAACGGCACTTGCACATGGGTTTGTCGATCCTAAGAGATGGAGGAAGCTCGTCGGATAGCGCCTCGGTGCAAGCTTCAAAAGACGATCCAGTTAAAATTTTAAAATCGAGACGTGACGGCTGGTGGTAATGTTAGGGAGTCCGAAGACATTAATGGGGGCCCCGAAAAGAGTTATCCTTTCTGTTTAATAGCCTGCCCACCTGGAAATGGCTCAGTCGAAGGTAGGGTTCAGCGGCTGGAAGAGCACCGCACATTCGATCATACTCATAATCGCATCAGGTCTCCAAGGTGAATAGCCTCTGGTCGATGGAATAATGTAGGCAAGGGAAGTCAGCAAAATGGATCTGTAACCTCGAGAAAAGGATTGGCTTTGAAGGCTGGGCACGGGGGTCCCAATCCCAAACCTGTCGACTGTCGGTGGACTGCTCGAGCTGCTTCCGTGATGAGAGCAGGTTGCCGCGTGCCGGCCAGGGGATGGACTGGGAACGATTCCTTTAGGGGCCTTTCTCAGGCGTGAAGCAGCCAACTCAGAACTGGTACGGACAAGGGGAATCCGATTGTTTAATTAAAACAAAGCATTGCGATGGTCCTTGCGGATGCTCACGCAATGTGATTTCTGTCCAGTGCTCTGAATGTTAAAGTGAAGAAATTCAACCAAGTGGGGGTAAATGGCGAGAGTAACTATGACTTTCTTAAGGTAACCAAATGCCTCATCATCTAATTAGTGACACGCATGAATAGATTAACGAGATTCCCACTGTCCTTGTCTACTATCCAGCAAAACCACAGCCAAGGGAATGGGCTTAGCAGAATTAGCGGGGAAAAAAAACCCTGTTGAGCTTGACTATAGGCCGACTTTGTGAAATGACTTGAGAGGTGTAGGATAAGTGGGAGCCAGAAATGGCGAAAGTGAAATACCACTACTTTTAATGTTATTTTACTTATACCGTGAATCGGAGGCGGGGCATCGCCCCTCTTTTTGGACCCAAGGTCGGCTTCGGCTGGCCAATCCGAGCAAAAGACATTGTCAGGTGAGGAGTTTGGCTGGGGCGGCACATCTGTTAAAAGATAACACAGGTGTCCTAAGATGCGCTCAACAATCTCGTGTGGAACAAAAAGGTAAAAGCTCGTTTGATTCTAATTTCTAGTACAAATATGAACTATGAAAGTGTGTCCTATCGATCCTTTAGACCTTCAGAATTTGAAGCTAGAGGTGTCAGAAAAGTTACCACAAGGATAACTGGCTTGTGGCAGCCAAGCGTTCATAGCAATGTTGCTTTTTGATCCTTCGATGTCGGCTCTTCCTATCATTATAAAGTGGAATTCACCAAGTGTTGGATTTTTGACCCACCAATAGGGAACGTGAGCTAGGTTTAGACTGTCGTGAAAAAGGTTAGTTTTACCCGTCGCGATAATAATTCAACCTGGTACGAGAGGAACCATTGATTCGCACAATTGGTAATCGCGATTGGTTAAAAAGCCAATGGCGTAAAGCTACCTGCGTTGGATTACGATTAAACACCTCTAAGTCAGAATCCGGGCTAGAAGTGATGCATGCACCCGTCGCCCGATTGTCAACCTGCAGTAGGGGCCACCAACCCCCAAAGGCATGTGTCGTTGACTAAGCCCGCATGGCGGAGGAGCCTCGATGGCTGCCTTGAAGTGTGATTCCCACCGAGTGACAGGTAGAATCATTTGCAGATGATTTCAATGTGCGACAGGGTATCATAAGTGGCAGAGTAGCCTTACTACCATGATCCACTGAGATTCAGCCCTTTGTCACTTCGATTCATCCCTAGCAGGCACGACGCTACCCTTGCCAAGAGTGCTTCATGTGAGCCAGCCACGAGCATGCTGTCAGGCTCGGCACGTGCTGTGGGCATTGATTTCATGGGCAAGCTGCTCTGGGCCATGTCCCCTGGCTGTGATGGACCCTGAGGGCAGCCATGGGGTGGCTGGACGTTCGCTGGACAGGGCAGCCTACATGCACCCTGGGCCAGGCAGAGGCACAGCTGCCCCAGCCTATTAACCGCAATGCCAAGTTATGAAATTGGTATGAATTGATAGTCTTTTCATCACGGAATTGGTTCTGAAATGACTCAAATAAATCGTGTAATTCATGTGGAGTCCACCCTGAAGTTTCGGATCATTTCGACTTACAGGCTATTTTTGATGATTTTTTTAATTTTCAGCTGTAGAAAATTGATTAAAAAAAATTTAGTGCCCAGAAAATTCTGAAATCTTTTATAGTGGTAGATATGATTATTCTTCATTTATGTTCAAAATTTCACCTCAAACTTCCAAGTAAATAACTTTATAGACCCATTATGACGGCACAAATATATTGATGTTTTCTCTTGCCGGAGTGAAATTTCATTTCAGACTCTTTAGAGGGGAGGTAGTCACCTAGTTTGCTAGGTGCCAACAGGCCTTGCATGCTCCCCCCTTACCCATCCCACATGGGCAGGCGCTGGGCTTGGGGAACCCAGCACGCATGGCATGGGTAGGGCGGCTTGCTGCCTTGCCCATCCAGCCGGTGGTGCGTGGCTGTGGCAGCCACCATCGCCAGCAAGCAAGCAGCCAGCGACGTCGGTCGAAGAGTGTGGGATGCCCAATGAGAAGCCAACGGAGTAGGAAAAACATGGGAAACAAAATCCGCTAAATTATGGCAACAAAACAAGAAAAATTATGGGATAATGAGCTGGCATGTGGCTAGACAAGCTCGACGGTGTGGGTGGCGAAGCTAATGATGATGCAAGTTACGCGAGGGCCAAATCACTGGGAAGATTTTGAGCATGTGGAGTGCTTCATCGCAGGTCCTCAAGGTGGTGAACGTGGGGTTAGATCCTGACGCTCAGGCTTGCCTAGGTGGACTCATTGTGTAGCGCGATCGACGACACGATCGTCGGGCGTTAGCATCGAGCCAGCCACACGGCCAGCTTGGGCACCTCGTGACACCCTTGCTGCAAAGGCCTCATCGGTGGGAAAAACGTGGGAAACAAAATCCGCTAAATCATGGGATAATGAGTTAGGATGTGGCTAGACAAGCTCAATGGTGTGGGCGGCGAAGCTAACGATGATGCATGCTACGCGAGGGCCAAATCACTGGGGGGATTTCGAGCATGTGGAGTGCTTTATCATAGGCCCTCGAGGTGGCAGACGCTGGGTTGGATCCCGACGCTCAGGCTTGCCTAGATGGACTCGTTGCGCAATGCGATCGACGACACGATCGTTAGTCGTTAGCATTGAGCGAGCCACACGGCTAGCTCAGGCATAGCGTGACACCCTTGTTGCCAAGGCCTCATCGATGGAATAAACATGGGAAATGAAATCTGCTAAATTGCGGGATAATGAGTTGGTATGTGGCTAGACAAGTATGACGGTATGGGCGATGAAGCTAACGATGATGCATGCTACGCGAGGGCCAAATCTCTGAGGGGATTTCGAACATGCGGAGTGCTTCATTGCAGGCCCTCAGGCAACAGACACGAGGTTGGATCCTAACGCTCAAGCTTGCCGAGGTGAACTCGTTGTGCAACGCAGTTGACGACACGATTGTCGGTTGTTAGCATCGAGGGAGCCACATGGCCAGCCGGGGCATCGCGTGACACCCCTACTGCCAAGGCTTCATCGATGGTCCTTTGGCATCGAAGAATCATCCTTCGTTATCTAAACAATTTCGCTCTTAGCAGCTTGGGTGCGACAACACTCGATGACTTGCATGATCGACGGTCCTTTCACTCGTCGACTCATTTGGTGTTGTTGCTGCCCATTTGTACGTGCAACGTGTGAGTGGTGATCTAGTCGTGCGTGTTGGCAGGCTCCATGCTCCCGCATCGAACTGTCGGCTAGTACGTCACTTTATGCTCGACCCCGAGCCATACGATGGCTTTTCATGGGTGACATCGGGACCCTGTGTCGCGTGCCTTCACAAACAGAATTCGATGATTCGAGTCGGCTGTCTTTGCACCATGTCCCTCGCGGGCATGGGTGGAAACCTCAGCCGGGCCTCGTGCTCTAAGCGCGACTTGCTTCGACATGTGGCTGATTTGGCACACGGGCCTTCGGTCATCCCCTCGTGTGCGAAAAGTGTTGCGACAGGAGTGGCCTCAACCTCAGCCTATCCAAATGAAAGCATTTGTTCCACGTCCCATTGATTTTGAATGACAATCACGATAGCTTTGGCCTCAGCGAGCCTTGCGGCACGCTTCGATCCTAGTTGGTGCGGTGTCTTGAAAGATGCTACCTAGTTGATCCTGCTAGTAGTCATATGCTTCTCTCAAAAATTAAGCCATGCATGTGTAAGTATGAGCTAATTTAGACTGTGAAACTGTGAATAGCTCATTAAATCAGTAATAGTTTGTTTGATGGCACTTACTACTCAGATAACTATAGTAGTTCTAGAGCTAATACGTGCAACAAACCGACTTTTGGAAGGGGCGCATTTATTAGATAAAAGGTCGACTCGGGCTTTGCCCATTGCTCTGATGATTCATGATAACTCGACGGATCATAAGGCCATCATGCCGGTGACGAATCATTCAAATTTCTACCCCATCAACTTTCGATGGTAGGATAGTTGCCTATTGTAAGGCCTTGAATCTGAGTACCAAGGCGTAGGCATGGCGAGTCTTTCTCCATGACCGGACCTACAAGTATGGAGGACCACGCTAGCAAGGAAGAAACACATGAGCTAAATATGAAAACGAATGCGAGAGACTTGGTGAGAAATCGAGTTTTATACTTACATTGGTGAGATTCACTAGTGAGTTAGGAACATTACGGAGCAAGGGATGAAGCACACAAATAGACCCATAAGCCCGCTTAAGGGGAAAGCGGCAAAGATGCCTCAAGTAAGCACCAGCACACGGTGGTGCGAATTTGTCCAGTGACGGGAACACAGGGCAGAATTCGGGAACCCAGCCTGGCATGGATGGAAAGTCCAACAAGCAATGATATTCCATAATGAAAGGATATGGCTATTAGCTAGAGGAGGATCAGGGCGATAGAAGGATAACAAAGAGATGTCTATCCCGAAAGCCAAGGAAGATAACGCTCGAAAAGAGTCTTGAACAGAAACCACCTCCTCAAGCCTATTGAAACTGGTTAAAAGCGGATAAGAAGGCTTAGAGAAGACTTCAGAGGAAATGAGATCCTTGACTCAAGGAGAGTCCTTGCGAGAGAAGGATGCTATCCAAACTTTGAATATAAGCCTCAATGAGATAAAGATTCGTGATCAAGATTGGGTGGCCTATCCGAAAAACGTGGGATAACTAAGAGGGAGTGTTTGAGTAGGACACTCCTCAACTAGTATAAAAAGGGGGCTTGGGTTCAGTTGTAAAGATATTGAGTAATACAAACTCAAGTGTGTGGGTAGCTAGAGGCTTTGGGTACTCTTAAAGAGAGACTTTTCTTTTGTAAATAGTTCCTTTATTTTGAGACCCTTCTTTTGTAAAAAGAATTGGCTCTGAGGGTTGCGCACGGGGGGTCCCAGTCCCAAACCTATCGACTATCGGTGGACTACTCGAGCTGCTCCCACGGAGAGAGCAGGTCACCATGTGCCGGCCAGGGGACAGACTAGGAAGGATTCCTTCGAAGGCCTTCTACGGGTGTCGAACAACCAACTCAGAATTAGTACGGACAAGGGGAATCCAACTGTTTAATTAAAACAAAGCATTGCGATGGTCCCTGCAAATGCTCACGCAATGTGATTTTTACCCAGTACTTTGAATGTTAAAGTGAAGAAATTTAACCAAGCATGGGTAAACGGTGGGAGTAACTATGACTCTCTTAAGGTAGCCAAATGCCTTGTCATCTAATTAGTGACACACATGAATGGCGAAAGTTAAATACCAATACTTTTAACGTTATTTTACTTATTCCGTGAATCAGAAGCGGGGCGTTGCCCTTTTTTTTGGACCCAAGGTCGGCTTCGACCGGCCAATTCGGGTAAAAGACATTGTCAAGTGAGGAGTTTGGCTGGGGCGGCGCATTTGTTCAAAGATAACACAAGTGTCCTAAGATGAGCTCAACGAGAACAGAAATCCCATGTGGAACAAAAAGGTAAAAGCTCATTTGATTCTGATTTCCAGTACGAATACAAACTGTGAAAGTGTGGCCTATCGATCCTTTTGACCTTTCAAATTTGAAGCTAGAGGTGTCAGTAAAGTTACAACAAGGATAACTGGCTTGTGGCAGCCAAGCATTCATAGCGATGTTGCTTTCTGATCCTTCGATGTCGGCTCTTCCTATCATTATGAAGCAGAATTCACCAAGTGTAGGATTATTCACCCACCAATAGGGAACGTGAGCTGGGTTTAGACCGTCATGAGATAGGTTAGTTTTATTCGTTGCGATAGTAATTCAACCTAGTGCGAGAGGAACCGTTGATTCGAACAATTGGTCATCGCGCTTGGTTGAAAAGCCAGTGGCGCGAAGCTACAGTGCGCTGGATTTTGACTGAATGCCTCTAAGTCAAAATC
The DNA here is from genome assembly GCA_021397835.1 of Moringa oleifera. Lineage (NCBI taxonomy): Eukaryota > Viridiplantae > Streptophyta > Magnoliopsida > Brassicales > Moringaceae > Moringa > Moringa oleifera. The sequence goes on from JAJFZO010000229.1 coordinate 6,686,833, forward strand.
CAGGGTAGAAGCAATGCATTCACTTGTCGCCTGATTGTCGACCTGCAGTAGGGGCCACCCGGCCCCCAAAGGCACGTGTCGTTGGCCAAGCCCATGGGGTGGAGGAGCCTAGCAGGCTGCCTTGAAGTGTGATTCCCACTGAGCGACGGGTAGAATCATTTGTAGATGACTTAAGTATGCGATGAGGTATCGTAAGAGGCAGAGTGGCCTCGCTACCACGATCCACTGAGATTTAGCCCTTTGTCACTTCGATTCGTCCCTTCCCCCCCTTCCTGAACCCCCACAACAATTGTCCCTATCTTTTCGGCAATCGATGCCTTGAGGTTTGAAATCATCCCTCAAGATAATGATCTTGTAAAAGAAACAAGTCCTTTGGGCTTGTGGAAAATGAGAAACACAAGGGAAAAACACTTGGAAAGATAATGGGAAGCATTGGAGAACCAAGTGTTACTCTAATAAAAAAATATATATATCTAATAGAAACTTGTCCCTCGATGCTGTGCCATGGTAAAGTACTGCCCAGTGAGCGACCCAGGGGAGCTATGTCACACGAACACGGGGCATGGGAGGCATGCCTCAACAGCGCCCAGCATGCGACAGCAGTGGGCACGCCAGCCAGGCCACTGGTGCCCATTGCTTGCCAGCCCCCTCGCCCTTGAACCTCGACATAGTGCCAAGCGAGCGAGCTAGAGGGGCCGTGTCACACAGACCCTAGGCACGAGAGGCATCCCTTGGCAGCCCCCAGCAGGCACGGCATGGGCTGCTTGCCTAGTGTGCGGCAGCGGTGGGCACGCCAGCCAGGCCACGGGTGACCATCGCGATCCAGCTCGCTCGTCCTTGCCCCTCGACTTACTGCCCAGCGAGCGACCCAGGGGAGTCATGTGGCATGGGCCTTGGGCACACGAGGCATGCCTCGGCAGCCCCCAGCAAGCATGGCATGCGCTGCTTGCCCAACTTGCTACAGCTGTGGGTGCGCTAGCCAAGCCACGGGCATCTATCGTGAGCCAGCCCCCTCGTCCCTGGCCCTCAACTTACTGCCCAGCGAGCGAGCTAGAGGATCTACATCCCATGGACACTGGGCATGGGAGGCATGCATTGGAAGGCCCAGCAGGCATGGCATGGGCCAAATGCCCAGCGAGCGAACCAGAGGAGCCACGTCGCATAGACCCTAGGCATGGGAGGGATGACTCTGCGGGCCCCAGCTAGCACGGCATGGGCCAAGTGCCCAGCGTTCGGCAGCGGTGGGCGGGCCAGCCAGGCCATGGGCGCCCATCGAGAGAAAACCCCTCATCCCCCAACCTCGACATAGCACCAAGCGACTGAGCCAGGGGAGCCGCGTTGCACGGACCCTGGGCACGGGAGGCAATCCTTGACAGCCTCTATCAGGCACGACATGGGCCAAGTGTCCAGTGTGTGGCAGCTATGGGCGCACCAGCCAGGCCAGCGGTGCCCATCGCGAGCAACCCCCTTGTCCCCAACCCTCGACATAATGCCCAGCGAGCGAGCCAGGGAAGCCGCGTCGCACTGATCTTGGGCACGGGAAGCACACATCGGCAGCCCCTGGTAGGCACGGCATGGGCTACTTGCTAGGCATGCGACAGCGGTTGGCATGCTAGCCAGGCCTCGGGCGCCATCATGAGGCAACCTCTCGACATAGTAACCAGCGAGCAAGCTAGGAGAGACGCATCACATGGACCTTGGGCTTAGGAGGTGCGCCTCAGCGGCCCCCAGCAGGGGCATCATCGATTACTTGCCCAGCATGCGGCAGCAGTGGGCGCACCAGCTAGGCGACGGCTGCCTGTCATGAGCTAGCCCCCTCATCGCTTCACCTTGACATAGTGCCTAGTGAGCGAAATAGGGGAGCCGCATCGTACGGACCTTTGGCCAAGCCATGGGCACCCATCACGAGCCCACCCCTTCGTCCTGCCTGTCGACTTACTGCCCAGCAAGCGAACTAGGGGAGCCGCGTTGCATAGGGACATGAGGCATGCCTCGGCAACCCCCAGCAAGCATGGCATGGGCTGCTTGCCTAGTGTGCGACAGTGGTGGGCGAGCCAGCCAGGCTACGGGCACGCCATCAAGAGCTAGCCCCCTCATCACTGCCCCTCAACTTATTGCCTAGCGGGTGAGCCAGAGGAGCCACGTTGCATGGACCCTTAGGCATGGGAGGGATGACTCTATGGCCCCCAACTGGCAGGGCATGGGCCAAGTGCCCAATGTGCGACAGTGGTGGGTGCCCCAGCCAGGCTAGTGGCAACCATCGCGAGCCAACCCCCTCGTCCCCAAACCTCGACATAGTGCCCAGCGAGCGAGCCAGGGGGTCGTGTCGCACAGACCCTGGGCACGGGATGCATGCTTCGGCAGCTCCAAGCAGGCATGGCATGGGCTGCTTGCCCAACGTATGGCAGCGGTGGGCGTGCCAGCCAGGCCACGGGTGACCATCGCGATCCAACCCCCTCATCCCTACTCCTCGACTTACTGCCCAGCGAGCAAGCCAGGGGAGCCACGTCGCAGGGACCCCTGGGCATAGGAGGCATGCCTCGACAGCCCACAACAGGCATGGCATGGGCTGCTTGCCTAGCTTGCAGCAGCGGTGGGTAAACTAACTAGGCCACGGGCGCCCATCACGAGCCAGCAGGCACGGGCGCCCATCGCGAGCCGACTGCGAGCATGTTGTGCAGCTTGGAACGTGCTGTGGGCATTGATTTAATGGGCAAGATGGGCTTGGCTGTGTCCCTTGGCTGTGATGGACTCTGAGGGCAGCCATGGGGTGGCTGAAGATGTGCTGGACAGGGCAACCAACAAGCTCCTTAGCCAAGCAGAGGCATAACTGCCCTAGTCTACTGCCTGCAATGCCCAGTTGCAAAATTGGTGTGAATTGATGGTCTTTTCATCATGGAATTGGTCCTGAAATGACTATAATAAATGGTGTAATTCATGAGGAGTCTGCCTCTAAAGTTTGCGATCATTTCCACTCACGGGCTATTTTTGATGATTTTTTCAATTTTTGGTTGTAGAAAATTCATTAAAAAAATTTAGTATCCAGAAAATTCTGAAATGTTTTCCAGTGGTAGATAGGATTATTCTCCATTTATGTACAAAATTTCAACTCAAAATTGCAACTAAATAATTTTTTAGACGGCTCAGACATATTAATATTTCTTCCTACTACGAGTGAAATTTCATTTAAGACTCTTTAGGGGGAAGGTGGTCACCTAGCTTGTTGGGTGCCAACGGGCCATGCGTGTTCCCCTCCTGCCTATCCCACATGGGCAAGTGTTGGGCTTGGGGAACCCAACGCGCATGGCATGGGAAGGGCGGCCTACTACCTTGCCTATCTAGCCAGTGGTGTGTGGCTGTGGCGACCACCAACACCGGCAGGCAGGCGGCTGGCGACGTTGGTCGAAGAGTGTGGGATGCCCGATCAGCAGCCAATAAAATGGGGAAAATGTGGGAAATGAAATCCGTTAAATTGTGGGGAATGAATCGGGAAAAATCGGGGGATAATAAGCTGGGATGTGGCTAGACAAGCTCGACAGTGTGGGCAGCGAAGCTAACGATGATGCATGCTACACAAGGGCCAAATAACTGGGGGGATTTCAAGCATACGGAGTGCTTCATCGCAGGCCCTCGAGGTGGTGGGCGCGGGGTTGAATCTCGGCACTCAGGCTTACCTGGGCAAACTCATTGTGTAATGCAATTGACGACATGATCGTCGGTCGTTAGCATTGAGTGAGCCACACAGCCAGCCTGCGGACCGCGTGACACCCCTGCTGTTAAGGCCTCATCGATAAGAAAGATGTAGGAAACAAAATCCACTAAATCGTGGGACAATGAGCTGGGATGTGGCTAGACAAGCTCGACGGTGTGGGTTATGAAGCTAACAATGATGCATGCTATGCAAGGGCCAAATCGCTGGGGGTATTTCGAGCATGCAGAGTGCTTCATTGTAGGCCCTCGAGGTAGCAAAAGCTGGGTTGAATCCCGATGCTCAGGCTTGCTTAGGCGGACTCATTGTGTAGTGCGATCGACGGCACTATTGTCGGCCGTTAGCGTCGAGCGAGCCATACGGCCAGCTTTGGCACGGTGTGACACCCGTCCTACCAAGGTCTCATCAGTGGGAAAAATGTGGGAAACAAAATCTACAAAATCGTGGGGAGTAATGAGCTGGGATGTGGCTAGACAAGCACGATGGTGTGGGCGGCGAAGCTAACGATGATCCATGTTATGCGAGGGCCAAATAGCTAGGGGGATTTCGAGCATGCGGAGTGCTTCATCGTAGGCCCTCGAGGCGATAGACGTGGGATTGGATCCCGATGCTCAGGCTTGCCGAGGCGGACTCAATGCGCAGCCCGATCGACGACATGATCGTCGGTTGTTAGCATCGAGCAAGCCACACGACTAGCTTGGGCACCGCGTGACACCCCTGCCGCCAAGGCCTCATCGATGGTCCCTTGCCATCGAAGAATCATCCCTCACTATCGAAACAATTTCACGCTTAGCAGCTTGGATGTGACGGCACTCAATGACCTGCATGATCGATGGGCCTCTCGCTCATGGTCTTGCAGCTCGTTTTGTGCTATTGTTGCCCATTTGTGAGTGCGGCATGTGAGTGGTGATCTAGTCATGCACGTTGGCAGGCTCCACATCAAACTATCGGCTAGCATATAGCTTTAAGCTCGACCCCGAGCCATGCGTTGGCTTTTCATGGGTGACATCGGGACCTTGTGTTGCGTGCCTTCACAAACGAAATTCGTTGATTCGGGCCAGTTGTCTTTGCACAATGTCCCTTGCGGGCATGGGTGGAAATGTAAGCTAGGCCTCATGCTCCAAGTGCAGCTTGCTTTGGCATACGGCTGCTTTGGCACACAGCTACTTTGGCACAAGGACGCTCGATCATCCCCTCGGGTGCAAAAAGTGTTGTGACAGGAGTGGCCTCAGCCTATATCTATCCAAGCGAAAGCATTTGTCCCATGTCTAATTGATTTTGAAGGACAATCGCAACAGCTTTGGCTTCAGCGAGCCTTGCGGCACGTTTTGATCCTAGTTGGTGCACTGTCTCGAAGGATGCTACCTGTTTGATCCTGCCATTAGTCATATGCTTGTTTCAAAGATTAAGCCATGCATGTGTAAGTATGAACTAATTCAAACTGTGAAACAGTGAATATCTCATTAAATCAGTTATAGTTTGTTTGATGGTACCTACTATTCGGATAACCGTAGTAATTCTAGAACTCATACGTGCAACAAACCTTGACTTCTGTGAGGGGTGCATTTATTAGATAAAAGGTCGATACGAGCTTTGCCTATTGCTCTGATGATTCATGATAACTCGATGGATCGCAAGGCCACCATGCCGGTGATGCATCATTCAAATTTCTGCCCTATTAACTTTCGATGGTAGGATAGTTGCCTGATATCTTGGCTCTCGCATCGATGAAGAACGTAGCCAAATGTAATACTTGGTGTGAATTGCAGAATCCCATGAACCATTGAGTCTTTGAATGAAAGTTGCACCCAAAGCCATCATGCCAAGGGCATGTTTGCCTGGGTGTCAAGCACCATCGCCCTTAACCCCCCTGCACCCCTTTGGGGAGGGGAAAGATGATCACAGGGCAGATGTTGGCCTCCCATGCACCTTTGGCTCGCGATTGGCCTATAAAAGACCTTCGAGCGATTCCGCAACACAGCTTGGCGGTGGTAGAGAAAGCCTTGTACTCCTTCGTGCGCGTGTCGCTCGCTCACAGCTCACAGACCCAATGATCGATCGATCGAGATGTGACCCCAGGTTAGGCAAGACCACCCACTAAGTTTAAACATATTAATAAGCGAAGGAAAAGAAACTAACAAGGATTTCCCTAGTAACGACGAACGAACCAAAAAAAGCCAAACTTGAAAATTGTGTGCTCTCAGCACCAAAATTATAGTCTGCAGAAGCGTCCTTAGCGACGGACCGGGACTCAAGTCCCTTGGAAAGGGGCACCGGAGAGGGTGAAAGCCCCATCTCGCCCGGACCCTATTGCACCACAAGGCGCTGTCAACGAGTTGGGTTGTTTAGGAATGCAGCCCCAATAGGGCGGTAAATTCAGTCCAAGGCTAAATACGAGCGAGAGACCGATAGCGAACAAGTATCGTGAGGGAAAGATGAAAAGGACTTTGGAAAGAAAGTCAAAGAGTGCTTGAAATTATTGGGAGGTAAGTGGATGGGGGCTGGTGATGCACCTCGATCGGATGTGGAACGACCACAGGCCAGTCCGTCGATCGACTCGGGGTGCAAATCGATGCGGATCGCGATAGTGGCCCAAGCTCGAGCCTTTGATACGCTCGCGGAGATGTCATCGTCGGGATTGTGGCTGGTAGCGCGCGCCATCGTGGCAGTGCTTTGACACTTGCGCACTCTCGGCGTCGTCCAGCGGGCTCCTTATTCGACCCGTCTTGAAACAGGGACCAAAGAGTTTGACATGCATGACAGCCAATAGGCGACTAAACCCGTAATGCACAAGGAAGCTGATTGGCGGGATCCCTCGCAGGTGCACCACTGATCGACCTCGATCTTTTGAGAAGGGTTTGAGTGTGAGTATGCTTGTCCGGACCCTAAAGATGGTGAACTATGCCTGAGCGGGGCGGAGCCAGAGGAAACTCTGGTAGAGGCTCGCAGCGATATTGATGTGTAAATCGTTCGTTTGACTTGGGTATAGGAGCGAAAGACTGATTGAACCATCTAGTAGCTGGTTCCCTCCAAAGTTTCCCTTAGGATAGCTGGAGCTAAGATGCGAGTTTTATCAGGTAAAGCCAATGATTAAAGGCATTGGGAGTGCAATGCCCTTGACCTTTTCTCAAACTTTAAATAGGTAATATGGGGCAGCTGCTTCATTGAGCCGTTTCACGAAATCGAGAGCTCCAAGTGGGCCATTTTTGGTGAGCAAAATTGACAATGTAGGATGAATCAGAAGCTGGGTTACAATGCCCAACTGCGCGCTAACCTAAAATCCACAAAGGGTGTTGGTCGATTAAGATAGTATGACGGTGGTCACGGGAGTCAAAATCCGCTAAGGAGTGTGTAACAACTCACCTACCGAATCAACCAGCCCCAAAAATGGACGGTGCTGAAGCGCACTACTTATACCCGATCATTGGGGCAAAGGTGAAGCCCCAATGAGTAGAAGGGCATAGTGGTCACCGTAAAACCCAAAGCGTGAGCCCAGGCAGAGCGACCATCGGTGCAGATCTTGGTGGTAGTAGCAAATATTCAAATGAGAACTTTAAAGGCCGAAGAGGGGAAAGGTTTCATGTGAACGACACTTGCATATGGGTTAGTCGATCCTAAGAGATAAGGGAAACACATCGGATAGCGCCTTGATGCTAGGTTCGAAAGGGGATCTGGTTAAAATTTCGAAACAAAGACATGGGGGCTAATGGTAATGTTAGGGAGTCCATAAACGTTGGCGGGGGCCCCGAAAAGAGTTATCTTTTCTGTTTAATAGCCTGCCCAGCCTAGAAACGGCTTAACCGAAACTGGATGAGCACCACACGTTGCGAGGTGCTAGGTGCGCCCTCAGTGGCCCTTGAAAATTCGAAGGACCTGAGTTTCTCGCACACTGAGTCGCACTTATAACCACATCAAGTCTCCAAGGTGAATGGCCTCTGGTCGATGGAACAATGTAGGCAAGGGAAGTCTACAAAATGGATCCGTAACCTCGGGAAAAGGATTGGCTCTGAGGGCTAGGCACAAGGGTCCTAATCCCGAACCCGTCGACTATCGATGGGCTGCTCGAGCTGCTCTCGCGGTGAAAGCGAGTCGCCTCGTGCCGGTCGGGGGACGGACTAGGAATGGTTCCTTCGAGGGCCTTCCCTAAGCGTCGAACAGCCAACTCAGAACTGGTACGGACAAGGGGAATCCGACAGTTTAATTGAAACAAAGCATTGCGATGGTCCTTGTAGATGCTTACACAATGTGATTTCTACCCAGTGCTCCGAATGTCAAAGTGAAAAAATTTAATCAAGCGCGGGTAAATGGCGTGAGTAACTATGACTCTCTTAAGGTAGCCAAATGCCTCGTCATCTAATTAGTGTCACGCATGAATGGATTAACAATATTCCCACTATCCCTGTCTACTATCTAGCGAAACCATAGCCAAGGGAACGAGCTTGGCAGAGTCGGTGGGGAAAGAAGACCTTGTTGAGCTTGACACTAGTTCGACTTTGTGGAATAACTTGAGAGGTGTAGGAAGTGGGTGCCGAAAAAGGCGGAAGTGAAATACCACTACTTTTAATGTTATTTTACTTAATCCGTGAATCGGAGGCGAGGCGTCACCCCTCTTTTTGGACCCAAGGTCGGCTTCAGCGGTCAATTCGAACGAAAGACATTGTGAGGTGGGGAATTTGGCTGGGGCGGTACATCTGTTAAAAGATAATGCAGGTGTCCTAAGATGAGCTCAACAAAAACAGAAATCTCATATGGAACAAAAAGGTAAAAGGTCGTTTGATTTTGATTTCTAGTATGAATACAAACTGTGAAAGCATGGCCTATCAATCCTTTAGACCTTCAAAATTTAAAGCTAGAGGTGTTAAAAAAGTTACCATAGGGATAACTGGCTTGTGGCAGCCAAGCATTCATAGCGACGTTGCTTTTTGATCCTTCGATGTCCGCTCTTCCTATCATTGTGAAGCAGAATTCACCAAGTGTTGGATTGTTCACCCACCAATGGGGTACGTGAGCATGGTGAGACAAGTTAGTTTTACCCTATTGATACCCGTATCGCAATAGCAATTCAACCTAGTACGAAAGGAACCGTTGTTTCGCACAATTGGTCAACGCGCTTAGTTGAAAAGCTAGTGGTGTGAAGTTTTCGTGCCCTGGATTATGACTGAATGACTATAAGTAAGAATCCGGGCTAGAAGCGATGCATGCGCCCGGCACACAATTACCGACCTACAGTAGGGGCCTCTCGGCCCTTAACGGCACGTGTCGTTGGCTAAGCCCGTGCGGCGAAGGATCCTCGTGGGCTGCTTTAAGGTGTGATTCCCGTCGAGCAATGAGTAGAATCATTTACAGAGGACGTAAATACACGACGATGTATTGTAAGTGGCAGAGTGGCCTTGCTGCCATGATCCACAGAGATTCAGCCCTTTGTCGCTTCGATTCGCCCCTTCCCCTCTCCCGAACCCCCATAATAATTATCCCTCTCTTTTCGGCAATCGATGCCCCAAGGTCTGAAATTGTTCCTCAAGATAATGACCTGGAAAAAGAAGCAAGTCCTTTGGGCTTGTTGAGAATAAGAAACACAAGGGCAAAGCACTTGGAAACATATCGGGAAGCATCATATGCTATCCCTCAGTAAAGAACTGCCAAGTGAGTGAGTGAGGGGACCAGCGTCGTATGGACCCTGAGCACAGGAGGCATGCCTCAGCAGGCGCGGCATGGGCTGCTTGCCTAGCGTGCGGCAGTGGTGGGCGCACCAGCCAGGCCACAGGCACCCATCGCGAGCTAGCCTCCTTGTCCCTGTGCCTAGACATGGTGCCCAGTGTGCAAGCCAGGGGTGCCACAATAGTCCCTAGTAGGCACGGTGCCAGCCTTGCCAGGGGCGCCCCACCCAAGCCAACCGCAAGCATGCTATGAGGCTCGGCACGTGTTATGGGTGTTGATTTCATGGGCAAGCTGGGCTTGGCCGTGTCCCCTGGCTGTGATGGTCCCTAAGGGAAGCCATGGGGTTGATGGAGGTGCCCTGGACAAGGCAGCCAGCATGCACCCTGGGCCAAGCAGAGGCACAGCTGCCCCAGTGTGTTGGCTGTAATGCCCAGTTGCGAAATTAGTGTGAATTGACCATCATTTCATCATGAAATGTGTCCCAAAATGACTCAAATAAATCATATAATTCATGAGGAGTTTGCCCCTAAAGTTTGGGATCATTTTGACTCACGGGCTGTTTTATATGATTTTTTCAATTTTGGGCCACAAAAAATTCATTAAAAAAATGTGGTGCCCAGAAAATTCAAAAATTTTTTTTGGTGGTAGATATGATATTCTCCATTTATGTACAAAACTTCAGCTCAAAATTTTTGGTAAATAATTTTTTAGACCCATTATGACGGCCTAGACATGTTGATGTTTTCTCTTTCTGGAAGTGAAATATCATTTAAGACTCTTTAGGGGGGAGGTGGTCACCTAGCCTGCTAGGTGCCAATAGGCCATGCGTGCTCTCCCCAGCCCACCCCACATGGGTAAGTGCTGGGCTTAGGGAGCCGATGGTGCATGGCTGTGGCAGCCACCACCACTGGCAGACAGGCGGCCAACAATGTCGGCCGAAGAGTGTGGGATGCGCGATCAGTAGCCAACAGAGTGGGAAAAATGTGGGAAATAAAATTCACTAAATTGTGGGCAACAAAATTAGAAAAATCATGGGATAATGAGCTAGGATGTGGCTAGACAAGCTCGACGGTGTGGGTGGCGAAGCTAACGATGATGCATGCTATGTGAGGGCCAAATCGCTAGGGGGATTTTGAGCATGCAGATCGCAGGCCCTCGAGGCGGCGAACGTGGGGTTAGATCCCGTCGCTCATGCTTGCTTAAGCAAACTTGTTGTGCAGCATGATCGACGACATGATCATCGATCGTTAGCATCGAGCGAGCCACATGGCTAGCCTAGGCACGACGTGACACCCCTGCTG
>JAJFZO010000229.1:6702500-6835000 GCA_021397835.1 Moringa oleifera
CAGCCTCGAGAAGGCACAAATTGGGCTGCTTACCCAGCGTGCGGCAGTGGTGGTGCGCCAGCCAGGCCACGGGCGCCAATTGTGAGCGAGCCCCCTCGTCCCTGCTTGTCGACATATTGCTCAGTGAGCGAGCAAAGGGAGCTGCATCGTACGGACCCTGGGCAAAGGATGCATGCCTCAACGCCCCCAGCAGGCACGGCATGGGCTGCTTGCCCAGCGTGCGATAGCGGTGGGCACGCCAGCCAAGCCACGAGCACTCATCGCGGGCCAGCCCCCCTCGTCCCTGCCCTCGACTTACTTCCCAGAGAGCGAGCCAGGGGAGCCATGTTGCACGGACCGTGGGCGTGAGAGGCATGCCTCGGCAGCACCCAACAGGCACGGCATGGGCTGCTTGCCCAGCGTGCGACAGCGGTGGACCCTGGGAACGGGAGGCACTCATCGGTAGCCCTCAACAGGCACGACATGGGCCAAGTGCTCAGCGTGCGGTAGCGGTGGGCATGCCAGCCTGGCCACAGGCGCTAATCCCTAGTCAGCCCCTTCATCCCAGACCCTAACATAGTGCAAAGCAAGCGAGCCAGGGGAGCTGCGTCGCACAGTCCCTCGCCGTGGGAGGCACACCTTGGCACCCCCTCGCAGGTATGGCATGGGCCAAGTGCTCAGCGTGCGGCAAGGGTGGGCTCGCCAGCCAGGCCATTGGTGCCCATCGTAAGCCAGCCCCGTCATCACTGTCCCTCGACGTAGTGCCCAGTAAGCGAGCCAGGGGAGCCGCGTTGCACGGTCCATGGGTATGGGAGGGATGCCTCGAAAACCTCCAGCAGGGGCGACATGGGCCAAGTGCCCAGCGTGAGGTTGCAGTAGGGGCACCTAGCGCCCATCGCAAGCTAGCCCCGTCGTCCTCTCCCTTCGACAAAGTACCCAGCAAGGGAGCCAGAGGAGCCACATCGCATGGACCCTGGGCACGGGAGACATGCCTTGTAGCCCCCAGCAGGCACGGCATGGGTTGCTTGCCCAGCGTGCGGCAATGTTGGGCATGCCAACCAAGCCATGGGCACCCATCGCGAGCCAGCCTCCTCGTCCCTGCCCCTCGACATGGTGCCCAGCGTCTAAGCCAGGGAAGCTTTCTTGCACGGACCATGGGCACGAGAGGCAGGCCTCGGCAGGCCCCAGTAGGCACAGCATGGGCTGCTTGCCCAGCATGCGGTAGTGGTGGGTGCGCCAGCTAGGCCACGGGCACCCATCGTGAGCTAGCCTCCTCATCCCTACCCCTCGACATGGTTCCCAGTGAACGAGCCAAGGGAGCCAGGTTGCACGGACCCTAGGCATGGGAGGCATGCTTCAGCAGCCACCAGCAGGCATGACATGGGCCATGTGACCAGCGTGCGACAGCGGGTGGCGCACTAGCTGGGCAAGTGGAGACCCACCCGAGCCAGCCCCTTCATCCCCGAAGATCAACATAGTGCCCAGTGAGCGAGCCAGGGGTGCCACGTTGCATGGACCTTGGGCACGGAAGGCATGCTCGGCTACCCCCAGCAGGCATGGCATGGCCCAGTAGTGCCCATTGCGAGCCAGCCACCTCGTCCCCGACCCTTGGCGCAGTGCGCAGTGAGTGAGCCAGGAGAGCCGGGTTGCACGAACGCTGGGCACGGGAGGCATGCCTTGGCAGGCCCCAGCAGGGATGGCATGGGCTGCTTGCCCAGCATGAGGCTGCGGTGGGCACACCAGCCAGTCCACGGGCAGCCATCGCGAGCCAGCCCCTTGTCCCTGACCCTCGACATGGCACCCAGCGAGGGTCCTAGGGGAGCCGCGTCGCACGAACACTTGGCACAGAAGGCATGCCTCGGTAGCCCCCAGCAAGCACGGCATGGGCTTCTTGCCTAGTGTGCAGCAGCGAGTGAGCCAGGAGAGCCCTATCGCATGGGCCCTTGGCATTGGAGGCATGCCTCAACAGCCCCCAGCAGGCGCAGGTTGGTGTGCTTGCCCAGCGTGCAGCAGCGATGGGCGCGTCAGCCAGGCCAGTGACGCCTATCGCGAGCCAGCCCCCTCGTCCCTGGCCCCCATAACGGAGCCCAGCGAACAAGCCAGAAGAGCCCCGTTGCATGGACCCTGGGAACCGCCCCCAGTAGGCACGACATGGGCTGCTTGCAAAGCGTGCGACAGCGGTGGGCGCGCCAGCCAGGCCACGGGTGCCTATGGCGAGCCAGCCCCATCGTCCCTGCCCCTCAACATGGTGCCCAGCTAGCGAGCCAAAGGAGCCGCGTTGCATGGACCTTGGGCACGGGAGGCATGCCTCGGCAGCCCCCAGCAAGCTTGGCATGGGATACTTGCCCAGTGTGCTGCAGCGGTGGGCGCGCTAGCCAAGCCACGGGTGCCCATCGAGAGCCAGCCCCCTCTTCCCTAACCAGCGAGCCAGGAGAGCCGCGTCGCACGGACCCTACGCACAAGAGGCATGCCTTGTCCAACCCCTTGCAAGCATGGCATGGGCTACTTACCTATCGTGAGGCAGCGGTCGATGCGCCAGTCAGGCCATGGGCGCCCATCGAGAGCCAACCCCCTTATCCCTGCCCCTCGACATGGTGCCCAGCGAGCAAACTAGGGGAGCAGCGTTGCATGAACCCTGGGCACAGCAAGCATTCCTCGGCACCACCCAATAGGCACGGCATGGGCCAAATGCCCAGCTTACAACAGCGGTGGCGCCCACAGCGAGCCAGCCCCCTCATCCCCGAACATCGACATAGTGCCCAGTGACAGAGCTAGGGGAGCCGCGTCGCGTGGATCCTGAGCATGTAAGGCATGCTTTGTAGGCCCCAGCAGGCGCGACTTGGCCTAGTAGCGCCCATAGTGAGCCAGCCCCCTCATCCCCGAAGATCGATATAGTGCCTAGTGAGCGAGCCAGGGGTGCCACGTTGCATGGACCCTGGGCACGGAAGGCATGCTCAGCTGCCCCCAGCATGCATGGCATGGCTTAGTAGTGCCCATTGCGAGCCAGCAACCTCGTCCCCGACCCTCGACGTAGAGCGCAGCGAGCGAGCCAAGGGAGCCGTGTCTCACAGACATTGTTCATAGGAGGCATGCCTCGGCATCCCTTAGCAGGGATGGCATGGGCTTCTTGCCCAGCGTGCGGCAGCGGTAGGCATGCCAGCCAGTCCACGGGCGCCCATAATGAGCCAGCCCCCTCGATATGGTGCCCAACGAGTGTCCTAGAGGACTCGCATCGCACGGACCCTGGGCGTGGGAGTCACCCATCTGTAACCCCCAGCAGGCACGGAATAGGCCAAGTGCTCAGCGTGCAGCAACGGTGGGCACGCCAGCTAGGCCACTGGCGCCCATCGTGAGCCAGCCACGTCATCCCTTCCCCTCGACGTGGTGCCCAGCAAGCGACCCAGAGGAGCTGCGTCACATGGACCCTGGGCCCGGAAGGCATGCCTCAGCAGCCACCAGTAGGCACAGCATGGGCTGCTTGCCCAGTGTGTCGCAGCAGTAGGCGCACCTGGCAGGCCACGGGCGCATATAGTGAGCCAGGCCCCCTCATCCCTGACACTCGACGTAGTTCCCAGCGAGTGAGCCGTCGGAGCCACACCGCATGGACCCTGGGTACGGGTGGCACGAGTCGGCCGCACCCAATAGGCACGGCATGGGGCAAGTGCCTAGTGTCAGCCTTGCCACTGGCGCCCATTGTGAGCCAGCCCTGTCATCCCTATCCCTCGACGTAATGCCCAGCAAGTGAGCCAGGGGAGCTGCGTCGCATGGCATGAAAGGCATGCGTCAGTAGCCCCTAGCGGGCACGACATGGGCTGCCTGCCCAGCATGCGACAACGGTTGGCGCGCCAGCCAGGCCACTTGCGCCCATCACCAGCTAGCCCTTGACAAAGTACCCCGCGAGCGAGCCAGGGAGCCATGTCGCACGAACCCTTGGCACGGCAGGCATGCCTCTGAAGCCCCCAGCTGGCACGGCATGGGCTGCTTGCCCAGCTTGCGATAGTGGTGGGTGTGACTGCGAGGCCACGGGCACCCATCGCGAGCCAGCCCCATCGTCCGTGCCCCTCGACATAGTGCCTAGCGAACGAGCCATGGGAGCCGTGTCGCATGGACCCTGGGCACGAGAAGCATGCCTTGGCAGCCCCAAGCTGGCACGGCATGGGCTGCTTGCCAAGGGTATGGCAACGGTGGGTGCGTCAGCCAGGCCATGGGCACCTATCATAAGCCAGCCCCTCAACATTGTGCCCTGCGAGCGAGCCAAGGAAGCCGCATTGCATGGACCCTAGACATGGGAGGCATGCCTTGGCAGCCCCCAGCAGGCACGGCATGGGCTGCTTGCTTGGCTTGCAGCAGCGGTGGGAGTGCCAGCCATACCACGGGCACTTGTCCCAAGCCAGCCCCTTGACATAGTGCCCAGCGAGCAAGCTAGGGGATCCGCGTCGCACAGACCTTGGGAACGGGAGGCACGCCTTGGGAGCCCCAAGCAGGCACGACATGGGCTGGTTGCCTAGTGCGCGGCAGTGGTGGGCACGCCAACCAGGCCATGGGCACCTATCGCGAGCCAGCCCCCTAGCCCCTATTCCTCGACATAGTGCCCTGCGAGCGAGCCAGGGTAGCCACGTCGCAAGGACCTTGGCCATGTGAGGCACGCCCCTGCAGCCCTCAGTAGGCACGGCATGGGCTACTTGCCCAGCGCATCATAGCGATGGGCGTGCCAGCCAGGCCACGGGTGCCTATAAAGAGCCAGCCTTTTGATATAGTGCCCTGTGAGCGAGCCCGGGCAGCCGCATCCCACAGACCTTAGGCATGGGTGCCACGCCTCTGCAGCCCCCAGCAAGCACAGCATGGGCTACTTGCCCAGCGTGTGGCAGCGATGGGCGTGCCAGCCAGGCCATGGGCGCCCATCAAGAGCGAGCCTTTTGACATAGTGCCCTGTGAGCGAGCCAGGGCAGTCGCGTCGCACAGACCTTGGGCACGGGCGCCACGCCTTCATAGCCCCCAGCAGGCACGGCATGGGCTACTTGCCCAGCATGTGGCTACGATGGCTATGCCAACCAGGCCACAGGTGCCCATCAAGAGCTAGCCCTTTGACATAGTGCCGTGCGAGCGAGCCAGGGCAGCTGTGTCGCACGGACCCTAGGTATGGGTACCAT
The DNA here is from genome assembly GCA_021397835.1 of Moringa oleifera. Lineage (NCBI taxonomy): Eukaryota > Viridiplantae > Streptophyta > Magnoliopsida > Brassicales > Moringaceae > Moringa > Moringa oleifera. The sequence continues at coordinate 6,707,630 of JAJFZO010000229.1, forward strand.
GCCTCCGCAGCCCCCATTAGGCACGGCATGGGCTGCTTGCCCAGTTTGTGGCAGTGGTGGGCGCGCTAGCCAGGCCAAGGGGACCCATCGCAAGCTAGCCCACTCATCCCTACCCCTAGACGTAATGCCGACTGAGAGTACACGGGAGCCGCGTTACAAAGATGATGGGCATCGAATGCACGCCTAGACTGCCCCTAGCAAGTACGGCATGGGCTACTTGCCTAGTGTGCCGGGGCAGTGGGCGCGCCAGCCAGGCCACGAGCACCCATCACGAGCCAGCCCCTCGACATAGTGCCCAACGAGCAAGCCAGGGGAATCACGTCACACCGACCCTGGGCACGAAAGGCACACCTCGGTAGCCCCCAGTAGGCACGGTATGGGCTGCTTGCCTAGCGTGCGGTAGCGGTATGCGCGCTAGCAAGGCCACGGACGCCCATTGTGAGCCAGCCCCCACGTCCCTAGCCCTCGACATAGTGCCCAGCTAGTGAGCCAGGGGAGTTGTATCGCACGGACCTTGGGCAAGGGATTCATGCTTCGTTAGCCTCCAGCAGGCATGGCATCGGCTGCTTGCCCATCGTATGGCAGCGGTAGGCGCGGCAGCTAGGCCACGGGCGCCCACCGCATGCTCGCCCCTCAACATAGTGCTCAGCGAGCGAGCTAGGGTTGCCACATTGCACGGACCCGGGGCATGGGAGGCATGCCTCAGTAGCCCCCAGCAGGCTCGGCATGGGCTAGTCGCCCAGCGTGCGGCAGCGGTCGACGCGCTAGCCATGCCACGGGCGCCCATCGCGAGTCAACGCATCATCCCTATCCCTTGACGTAGTGCCCAGCGAGCGAGCCAAAGAAGCAGCGTCGCACGGACCCTAAGCACAGGAGACCTACCTCGGCAGCCCTCAGCAAGCACGGCATAAGTTGTTTGTCCAGCGTGCGACAGCGGTGGGCGCGCCAACCAGCCTAGGGGCGCCCATCGCAAGCCATCCCCTTCGTCTCTGCCCTTCAACTTACTACCTAGCATCTGAGCCAGTAGTGCCATAGCAGTGGCCAGTAGGCACAGCACCAGCCTTGCCAGGGGCACCCACTCGAGCCAGCCGCAAGCATGCTGTGAGGCTCGACACATGCTGTAGAATATTCATTAAAAAAATTTAGTGCTCAGAAAATTTTGAAAATTTTTTTGGTGGTAGATATGATTATTCTCCATTTATATAGAAAATTTCAGCTCAAAATTCCAAGTAAATAATTTTTTAGACCCATTATGACGGCTCAGATATGTTGATGTTTCCTCCTGCTGGGAGTGAAATTTCATTTAAGACTCTTTAGGGGGGAGGTGGTCACCTAGCTTGCTGGGTGCCAATGGGCCATGCGTTCTCCCCCCTGCCCATCCCACATGGTCAAGCGCTGGGCTTGGGGAACCCAACGCGCATGGCATGGGCAGGGCCAATGGAGCAGGGAAAATGTGGAAAACGAAATCCACTAAATTGTGGGCAATGAAATGAGAAAAATGGTGGGATAATGAGCTGGGATGTGGCTAGACAAGCTCGACAGTATGGGTGGCGAAGCTAACGATGATGCATGCTACGCGAGTGCCAAATCGTTGGGGGGGAATTTTAAGCATGTGGAGTGCTTCGTTGCAGGATCCCGATGCTTAGGCTTGCCTAGGTGAACTCATTGCGCAACGCGATCGACGATACGATTATCGACCGTTAGCATCGAACGAGCCACAGGGCCAGCCTGGGCACGACATGACACCCCTGCTACCAAGGCCTCATTGATTATCCCTTGTCATCGAAGAATTGTCCCTCGCTATCAAAACAATTTCGCGCTTAGCGGCTTGGATGCGGAGGCACTGGACGACTTGCATGATTGATGGGCCTTTCACTCATCAGCTTGCAACTCGTTTGGTGCTGTTGCTGCCCATTTGTACGTGCAGCGTATGAGTGGTGATCTAGTCATGCACATTGGCAAGCTTCATGCTCCCGCATTGAACTGTTGGCTAGCATGTCACTTCAAGCTCGACCCAGAGCCATATGTTGGCTTTTCATGGGTGACATTGGGACCCTGTGTCGCATGCCTTCACAAACGGAATTCGATGATTCGAGTCAGCTATTTTTGCACCATATCCCTTGTGGACATGGGTGGAAATCTCAGCCGGGCCTTGTGCTCCAAGGGTGGCTTGCTTCGGCATGTGACGGCTTTGGCAACGGTCGCTCGACGGTTCCCTCAGGTGCGAAAAGTGTTACGGCTAGAGTGGCCTCGGCCTTTGCCTATCCAAGCGAAAGCATTTGTCGCATATCCCATCGATTTTGAACGACAACCGCGATAGCTTTGGTCTCAGGGAGCCTTGCGGCATGCTTTGGTCCTAGTTGGCGCGACGTCTCGAAGGATGCTATCTGGTTGATCCTTCCAGTAGTCATATGCTTGTCTTAAAGATTAAGCCTTGCATGTGTAAGTATGAACTAATTCAGACTGTGAAACTGCGAATGGCTCATTAAATCAGTTATAGTTTATTTGATGGTACCTATTACTCAGATAACGGTAGTAATTCTAGAGCTAATACGTGCAACGAACTCCGACTTCTGGAAGGGGTCCATTTATTAGATAAAAGGTCGACGTGGGCTTTGCCCATTGCTTTTATGATTCATGATAACTCGACGGATCGCAAGGCCATCGTGCCAGCAACGCATCATTCAAATTTCTGCCCTATCAACTTTCGATGGTGGGATAGTTGCTTGCTATGGTGGTGACGGGTGATGGAGAATTAGGGTTTGATTTTGAAAAGGGAGCTTGAGAAACGGCTACCACATCTAAGGAAGGCAACAGGTGCGTAAATTACCAAATCCTGACACGGGGAAGTAGTGATAATAAATAACAATATCGGGATCTTTGAGTCTGGTAATTGAAATGATTACGATCTAAATCCCTTAACGAGGATTAGTAGCCACGATAATTCCAGCTCTAATAGCGTATATTTAAGTTGTTGCAATTAAAAAGCTCGTAGTTGGACCTTAGGATGGGTCGGCTAGTCCGCCTATAGTGTGCATCGGTTGGCTCATCCCTACTAACGATGATGCATTCCTAGCCTTAATTAGCCGGGTTGTGCCTTCAACGTTGTTACTTTGAAGAAATTAGAGTGCTCAAAGCAAGCCCGCGCTATGAATACATTAGCATGGGATAACATTATAGGATTTCAATCCTATTTTGTTGGCCTTTGGGATCGGAGTGATGATTAATAGGGACAATTGCGAAAGTATTTGCCAAGGATATTTTTATTAATCAAGAATGGAAGTTAGGGGCTTAAAGACGATCAGATACCGTCCTAGTCTCAACCATACATGATGCCGACCAGGGATCAGCGGATGTTGCTTTTAGGACTCCGCTGGCACCTTATAAGAAATCAAAGTCTTTAGATTTCGAGGGGAGTATAGTCGCAAGGCTAAAACTTAAAGGAATTAATGGAAGGGCACCACCAGGAGTGGAGCCTGGGGCTTAATTTGACTCAACACAAGGAAACTTACCAGGTCCAGACATAGAAAGGATTGACAGACTGAGAGCTCTTTCTTGATTCTATGGGTGGTGGTGCATGGCCATTCTTAGTTGATAGAGTGATTTGTATGATTAATTCCTTTAATGAACGAGACCTCAGCCTGCTAACTAGCTACATGGAGGTGACCTTCCACGACCAGCTTCTTAGAGGGACTATGGCTGCTTAGGCCAGGGAAGTTTGAGGCAATAACAGGTCTGTGATGCCCTTAGATGTTCTGGGCCACACTTGCGCTACACTTATGTATTCAACGAGTTTACAGCCTTGGCTGACAAGCCCAAGTAATCCTTGAAATTTCATCGTGATGGGGATAGATCAATGCAATTGTTGGTCTTCAATGAGGAATTCCTAGTAAGCGCGAGTCATCAGCTCGCATTGACTATGTCCCTGCCCTTTGTACACACCTCCTGTCGCTCCTATCGGTTGAATGGTCTGGTGAAGTGTTCAGATCATGATGACATGGGCAGTTCACTGCTCGTGACGTCCCGAGAAGTCCACTGAACCTTATCATTTAGAGGAAGGAGAAGTCGTAACAAGGTTTTCATATGTGAACCTGTGGAAGGATCATTGTCGAAAACTCACTCAGTGAAATGACTTGCAAACATGTTATAAACACACCAGCGGGGCAAAGGACTCTCGAGCCCCTCATCCCGCCTTGCGCGACAAGGGTACGCGGGCTCTCACCCAAGCCCCTCATCGCGCATAACAACAAAACCCACAGCGTGGGATATGCCGAAGAACTCGAATGAAAATGCATGCCCTAGTCGCCCCGATCTCGTTGTGCGACTGACGGTCGTGTCGTCCATAGACGATGTCTAAAATGACTCTCGACAATGGATATCTCGACTTTCGCATCAATGAAGAACATAACTAAATGTGATACTTGGTGTGAATTGCAGAACCCCATGAACCATCAAGTCTTTGAGCGCAAGTTACGCTCGAAGCCATCAGGCCGAGGGCACATCTGCTTGGGTGTCAAGCATTGTCACCCCCGACCACCCTACATCCTTTCCAGGAGGGGGAGACCATCATAGGGGAGGATGTTGGTCTCTTGTGCGCCTTCGACTTACGGTTGGCCTAAAAAAGAGCCTCAAGCGATGCTGCATCACGGCTTAGCGGTGGTATAAAAAGCCTCGTGCTCCCTTGTGCATGCATCACTCGCTCGCAGCTCACGGACTTAACGATCGATCAATCCAGATGCGACCCTAGGTCAAGCGAGACCAACCACTGAGTTTAAGCATATCAATCAGTGGAGGAAAAGAAACTAAGAAGGATTCCCCTAGTAACGGCGAACGAACCGGGAAAAGCCCAACTTGAAAATTGTGCACCCTCGACGCCCAAATTATAGTATGGAGAAGCATCCTCAACAACAGATCAGGGCCCAAGTCCCCTAGAAAGGGGCGCCGGAGAGGGTGAGAGCCCCGTCTCGCTCAAACCCTGTCGTACAATGAGGTGCTGTCGATGAGTCGGGTTGTTTGGGAATGTAGCCCTAATAGGGTGATAAATTCCATCCAAGCCTAAATATGGGCGAGAGACTGATAGCGAACAAGTACCATGAGGGAAAGATGACAAGGACTTCGAAAAAAGGTCAAAGAGTGCTTGAAATTTTCGAGAGGGAAGCGAATGGGGGCCGATGATGCACCTCGATCGGATGTGGAACGACCACGAGCTGGTCCTCTGATCTACTTAGGGTACAGACCAATGCGGATCACGATGGCTGCCCAAGCTCGAGCCTTTGATACGCTAGCAGAGACGTCGTTGTCGAGATCGTGGCTAGCAACCTGCTCTCGGTGTCGGCCAGCGAGCTCCCCATTCGACCCATCTTGAAACACGGACCAAGGAGTGTGACATGCATGTAAGTCAACAAGCGAGTAAACCTGTAAGGCACAAGAAAGCTGATTGGCGGGATCCCCCGTAAGGCACAAGTAAACACCTGTGGACCAACCTCGATCTTTTGAGAAGGGTTTGAATGCGAGCATGCCTGTCGGGACCTGAAAAATGGTGAACTATGCCTGAACGGGGCGAAGCCAGAGGAAACACTGGTGGAGGCCCGTAGTGATACTAACGTGCAAATTGTTCGTCTGACTTAGGTATATGGGCGAAAAACTAATCAAATCATCTAGTAACTGGTTCCCTCCGAAGTTTCCCTCAAGATAGCTAGAGCTTAAATGCGAGTTCTATTAGGTAAAACCAATCATTAGAGGCATTGGAAGCACAATGCCATCGACTTATTCTCAAACATTAAATAGGTAGTAAGGGGCAGCTGCTTCGTTGAGCTGTCCCACAGAATTGAAAGCTCTAAGTTAGCCATTTTTGGTAAGTAAAACTGGCAATACGAGATGAATGAAGGTCGAGTTATGATGCCAAACTGGGCGCTAACCTAGAACCCACAAAGGGTGTTGGTCGATTAAGACAGTAGGACAGTGGTCATGAAAGTCGAAATCCGCTATGAAGTGTGCAACAACTCACTCACCGAATCAACTAGCCTAAAAAATGGATGGTGCTGAAGTGCGGGACCTATACTTGGCCACTTGGGCAAGGGCCAAGCCCCAATGAGTAGGAGGGTATAGTGGTCACCGTAAAACCTAGGGCGCGAGCTTGGGTGGAGCGGCCATCGGTGCAAATGTTGTTGGTAGTAACAAATATTCAAAAGAGAACTTTAAAGGCTGAGGAGGGGAAAGGTTCAATGTGAACGACACTTGCACATGGGTTAGTCGATCCTAAGAGACGGGGGAAGCCCGTCGAATAGCGCCTTGAAAGGGGATCCAGTTAAAATTTTAAAACCTGAACGTGGTGGCTGATGGTAATGTTAGGGAGTCCAGAGACATTGGTAGGGGCCTCGAAAAGAGTTATCTTTTCTGTTTAATCGCCTCCCACCCTGGAAATGGCTCAGCCGAAGGTAGGGTTCAGCGGTTGGAAGAGCACCGCATGTTCGGTCGTACTCATAACCGCATCAGGTCTCCAAGGTGAATAGCCTCTGGTCGATGGAACAATAGGCAAGGGAAGTCAAAAAAATGAATCCTTAACCTCAAGAAAAGGATTGGCTCTAAGGGCTGGGCACGGGAGTCCTAGTCCCAAATCTATTGACTATCAATGGACTGCTCAAGCTGCTCTCGCGACGAGAGCGGGTCGCTGCATGCTGGCCAGGGGACGGACTGGGAACGATTCCTTTGGGGGCCTTCCCCGGGTGTCAAACAACCAACTCAAAATTGGTATGAACAAGGGGAATCCGACTGTTTAATTAAAACAAAGCATTGTGATGGTCCCTGTGGATGCTCACGCAATGTGATTTCTGCCCAGTGCTCTGAATGTCAAAGTGAAGAAATTCAACCAAGCGTGGGTAAACGGCGGGAGTAACTATGACTCTCTTAAGGCAGCCAAATGCCTCATCATCTAATTAGTGACATGCATGAATGGAATAACGAGATTCCCACTGTCCCTGTCTGCTATCCAGTGAAACCATAGCCAAGGGAATGGGCTTCGCAGAATTAGCGAGGAAAGAAGACCTTGTTGGGCTTGACTCTAGTCCAACTTTGGGAAATGACTTGAGAGGTGTAGGATAAGTGGGAACCGAAAACAGCAAAAGTGAAATACCACTACTTTTAACGTTATTTCACTTATTTCGTGAATTGTAGGTGGGGTATCGCCCCTCTTTTTGGATCCAAGGTCAGCTTCGACCGCCCAATCCGAGCAAAAGACATTGTCAGGTGGGGTGTGTGGCTGGGGCGGCACATCTATTAAAAGATAACACAGGTGTCCTAAGATAAGCTCAACGAGAACAGAAATTTCGCGTGGAATAAAAATGTAAAAGCTCGTTTGATTCTGATTTCTAGTACAAATACAAATCGTGAAAGCATGGCCTATCGATCCTTTAGACCTTCGAAATTTGAAGCTAGAGGTGTCAAAAGAGTTACCACAAGGATAACTGGCTTATGGCAGCCAAGTAATCATAGCGATGTTGCTTTTTGATCCTTCGATGTCGGCTCTTCCTATCATTATGAAGCAGAATTCACCAAGTGTTGGATTGTTCACCCACCAATAGGAAACGTCAGCTGGGTTTAGACCGTCATGAGATAGTTTAGTTTTACCCATCGCGATAGTAATTCAATCTAGTACGAGAGGAACTATTGATTCGCATAATTGGTCATTGCACTTGGTTAAAAAGCCAGTGGCGCAAAGCTACCGTGCGCTGGACTATGATTGAACACCTCTAAGTCAGAATCCGAGCTAGAAGCAATGCATGGGCCCGTCGCCTGACTGTTGACTTGCCCAACGTGTGGCAGCGGAGGGAATGCCAGCCTTGTCATGGGCGCCCAACGCGAGCTAGCCCCCTCATCCCTACCCCTCGACATGGTGCCCAGCTAGCGAGCTAGGGGAGCCGTGTTGCACAAACCCTGGGCACGGGAGGCATGCCTTGGCAGCCCCCAGCGGGCACGGCATAGGCCACTTACCCAGCGTGTAATAGCGGTGGGCGCTTCAGCTAAGCCACGGGCGCCCATCGCGAGCTAGCCTCCTCGTCCTTGACCCTCGAGGTAATGCCCAGTGAGCGAGCCAGGGGAGCCATGTCACACGAACCCTGGGCAGGGGAGGCACATGTCGGCAGCCCACAGCAGGCATGGCATGGGCCAAGTGCCCAGCGTGCGGCAGCAGTGGGTGTGCCAGCCACGCCACTAGCGCCTATCGCGAGCCAGCCCCATAGTCTCTGTCCTTCGACGTAGTGCCCAGCGAGCCAGCCAGGGGAGCCGAGTAACACGGACCCTAGGCACGGGAGGCATGCCTCGGCAGCTCCTAGCAGGCACAGTATGGGCCAAGTTCCCAGCATACGACAGCGGTGGGCGCTCCAGCCAAGCTAGTGGCGCCCATCGTGAGCCAGCCCTCTAATCCCTGAACCTCGACATAGTGCCCAGCGAGTGAGCCAGGGGACATGCATCGCACGGACACTTGGCATGGGAGGCATGCCTCGGCAGCCCTTAGTAGGCACGGCATAGGCCAAGTGCCCAGCGTGCGGCAGCTATGTCGCTCCCGCCAAGCCAGTGGCGCCCATCGCAAGCCAACCACCTCGTCCCCGACCCTCGACGTAGTGCCCAGCAAGCGAGCTAGGGGAGCCGCATCACACGGACACTGGGCATGGAACACATGCTTTGGCAGCCCACAGCAGGCACGGCATGGGCTTGTTGCCCAGCGTGCGACAGCGGTGGGCGCGCCAGCCAGGTCAAGGGCGCCTATCGCGAGCTAGCCCCCTCGTCCCTGCCCCTCGACATGGTGCCTAGTGAGCGAACGAGGGAAGCTGCGTCGCACAGACCCTAGGTAGGAAAGGCATGCCTCGGCAGCCCCCAGCAGGCACGGCATGGGCTGCTTGCCCAGTGTGCGGCAGCAGTGGGTGCGCCACCCAGGCCATGGGAACCCATCATGAGCCAAACCCCCTTGCCCTTGCCCGTCGACTTACTGCCTAGTGAGCAAGTGAGAGGAGTCGCATTGCACAGACCTTGGGTGTGGGAGGCATGCCTCGACAGCCCCCAGCTGGCACGGCATGGGCTGCTTGCCCAGCATGCGACAGCGGTGGGCGCGCCAGCCAAGCCACGAGCACCCATCGTGAGCTAGCCCCCTCGTCTCTACCCATCAACATGGTGCTGAGCGAACGAGCCGTGCGTGGGCATGGGAGACATGCCTCGGCAGCCCCCAGTAGGCACGGCATAAGTCGCTTGCCCAGCATGCAATAGCGGTGGGGGCGCCAGCCAGGCCATGGGCGCCTATCGCGAGCCAGCCCCTTTGTCACTTCCCTCAAAATGGTGCCCAACGTGCGAGCCAGGTGCCATAGCTGTCCCCAGCAAGCACGACGATAGCCTTGCTAGGGGCGCCCCACGCAAACCAATCGCGAGCATGCTTTAAGGCTCGACTTGTGATGTGGGCGTTGATTTCATGGGCAAGCTGGGTTTGGCTGTGTCCGCTGTCTGTGATGGACCCTGAGGGCAGCCATGGGGTGGCTGGAGGTTCATTGGACAGGGCAGCCAGCATGCACCCTAGGCCAGACAGAGGCACAGCTGGCCCAGGCTGCTCGCAGCAATGCCCAGTGTGAAATTGGTGTGAATTAACAGTCTTTTCATCACAGAATTGGTCCTGAAATGACTCAAATAAATCGTGTAATTCATGAGGAGTCTTGCCCTGATCTTTAGGATCATTTTGACCCACTTTTGACAATTTTTTCAATTTTCAACTGTAGAAAATTGATTAAAAACAATTTAGTGTCCAAAAAATTCTGAAATCTTTTCTGGTGGTAGATATGATTATTCTCCATTTACCTACAAAATTTCAGCTCAAAATTTCAAGTAAATAACTTTTTAGACCCATTATGACGGCTCAGACATAATGATGTTTCCTACTACCAGAGTGAAATTTCATTTAAGACTCTTTACAGGGGACGTGGTCACCCATCTTGCTGGGTGCCAACGAGCCATGCGTTCTCCCTCCTGCCCATCCCACATGTGCAGTCGCTGGCCTTGGGGGACCCAGGGCGCATGGCATGGGTAGGGCGGCTTGCTGCCTTGCCCATCCAGCCAGTGGTGCGTGGCTGTGGTGGGCACCTCCGCTGGCTGGCAGGCGGCCGAAGACGTCGGTCGAAGAGTGTGGGATGCTCGATTAGAAGCCAACGGAGTATGGAAAATGTAGGAAACAAAATTTGCTAAATTGTGGGCAACGAAGCGAGAAAAATCATAGGATAATGAGCTGGGATGTAGCTAGACAAGCTCGATGATATGGGCGACGAAGCTAACGATGATGCAAGCTACGCGAGGGCCAAATCACTGGGGGGATTTTGAGCACGCGGAGTGCTTCATCGTAGGCCCTCGAGGTGGCAGACGCGGGGTTGGATTCCGACGTTCAGGCTTGTCTAGGCAGACTCGTTGTGCAGCGCGATCGACAACACGATCATTGGCCATGAGCATCGAGCGAGCCACATGGCCAGCTTGGGCAGCGCGCGATACCCTTGTTGCAAAGGCCTTATTGGTGGGAAAAACATGGGAAATCAAATCCACTAAATTGTGGGATAATGAGCTGGGATGTGGCTAGAAAGGCTCGACGGTGTAGGTGGCGAAGCTAACGATGATGCATGCTACGCGAGGGCCAAATCACTATGGGGATTTTGAGCATGCTGAGTGCTTCATCGTAGGCCCTTGAGGTGGTAGACGCAGGGTTGGATCCCGACGCTCAGGCCTGCCTAGACGGACTCGTTGCGCAGCGTGATCGACGACACGATCGTTGGTCGTTAGCATCAAGCAAGCCACAAGTCTAGCTTGGGCATAGCGTGACACCTCTGTTGCTAAGGCCTCATTGATGGGAAAAATGTGAAAAATGAAATCCACTAAATCATGGGATAATGAGCTGGGATGTGGCTAGATAAGTACGACGGTGTGGGCGACGAAGCTAACAATAATGCATGCTACACGAGGGCTAAATCGCTGGGGGGAATTTTGAGCATGCGGAGTGCTTCGTTGTAGGCCCTCGAGGCAACAAGCACGGGGTTGGATCCCGATGCTCAGGCTTGCCGAGGCGGACTCATTGCGCAATGCAGTCGATGACACAATCGTCGACCATTAGCATCAACCTAGCCACACAGCCAGCCTGGGCACCGCGTGACACCCCTATTGCCAAGGCCTCATCGATGGTCCTTTAACGTCAAAGAATCCGAGAACCCAGTGTGGTCGATGCTGGCAGCACTATTCAAGGCAAAACTAGATCAGGTAGTGGAGGTACCTGACGAGAGTGTTAAAGTGTTGAGGGAATTCAACAGCAAGATGCCATCAAAACTCCCTAAGACATTGCCTTCGAGGATGAATGTTGATCATATGATCGAGAAGAAAGTTGGAGCAGTAGCTTATGGGTTGAATCTACCGCAACATCTGAGGATGCACCTAACATTCCACGCGAGCTTCCTCAAAGAGTTTCAAGAAGATGTCAATCGCGGACGTAAGCAGGCTAAGCGTGCACTGCCGACAACTCGAGTTTAATTTGACAAGAAGATAAAGAAGATCCTTGATCACTGAAAAGAGGGCTATAGTAATATGAATCGAAGGACATACTACTTAGTCCAATGGAAAGGCACCAGTGAGGTGGATGCGAGTGCGAAAACGGTACCACATTGTGGCAATTCGAGGATCAGATCAAGGCGTACCACAACAGTAAGCCGACAAGGGCGTTGGGTTCTTTTGGTGGGGGTGGTTTATCAGACCCTTAAATCTGAGTGCCAAGGCATAGGCATGGTGAGTCTTGCTCCATGCCCGGACCTGTAAGTGTGGAGGACCACACTAGCAAGGCAAAAACTCATGAGTTAGATATGGGAACGAATACGGGAGACTTGATGAGAAATCGAGTTCCATACTCACAGTGACCAGATACGCTGATGAGCTAGGAACGTTATAAAGTGAGTGATGAAGCACATAAATAGACCCACAAGCTTGCTTAAGGGGAAAGCGTCAGAGATGCCTCAAGCAAGCACCAACACATAGTGGTGCGAATATGTCCAGTGACGGGAACACAGGGCAGATTTCAGGAATCCAACTTGGCATGGATGGAAAGTCCAGCAAGCGAAGATATTCCACAAAGAAAGGATATGGCTATTGGCTATAGGAGGATTAAGGCGATAGAAGGATAAGAAATAGATGTCTATCCCGAAAGCCAAGGGAGATAAGGCTTGAGAAGAGTCCTGAATGGGAACCACCTCCTCAAGCATATCCAAACTGATTGAAAGCGGATAAGAAGGCTTGGAGAAGACTTCAAAGGAGATGAGATCCTTGACTCAAGGAGAGTCCTTGTAGGAGAAGGATGCTATCCAAATGGAGAGTCCTTATGGGCAGAGGATGCTATCTAAATATCCTTGACTCATGGGGAGTCCTTGTGGGAGAAGGATGCTATCTGAAGATCATTGACTCATGGAGAGTCCTTGTGGGAGGAGGATGCTATCTAAACTTTGAAGATAAGCCTCAATGGGATAAAAGATTCATGATCAATATTGGGTGGCCCATCCGAATAACGTGAGATAATTAAGAGAGAGTGTTTGAGTAGGACACTCCTGAACTAGTATAAAAAGGAGGCTTGGGTTCAGTTGTAAAGAAATTAAGTAATACAAACTCAAGTGTGTGGGTAGTTAGAGGCTTTGGGTACTCTTGAGAGAGACCCTTCTTTGTAAAGAGTTCATTTATTTTGAATAAAGGTTGAGAAAGAGTTCTCGTAATACTATCTTCTTACTTTGCTTTTACATTGTTATCTCTTCTTCTTCGCTTGGCATGGGCTTAGAAAGTTGGGCTGGCCAGGTGGACGCACTTAGCAGCATCACACTAGGGTTACGCTGATCCCGTAATAGACAATGTGACACCTACTATGGTGGTGACGGGTGACAGAGAATTAGGGTTTGATTATGGAAAGGGAGCCTAAGAAACGGCTACCACATACAAGGAAGGCAGCAGGTGCTCAAATTACCCAATCCTAACACGAGGAGATAGTGACAATAAATAACAATACTAGGCTCTTCAAGTCTGGTAATTGAAATGAGTACAATCTAAATCCCTTAACGAGGATCCATTGGAGGGCAAGTCTGGTGCCAGCAACCGCGGTAATTTCAGCTCCAATAGCGTATATTTAAGTTGTTGCAGTTAAAAAGCTTGTAGTTGGACCTTGGGATAGGTCGGCTGGTCAAGCTACGGTGTGCACTGGTTGGCTCGTCTCTACTGCCGGTGATGCGCTCCTGGCCTTAATTGGTTGGGTTGTGCCTCTAGCGCTGTTACTTTGAAGAAATTAGAGTGCTCAAAGCAGGCCTACGCTCTAAATACATTTCCATGGGATAACATCATAGGATTTTGATCTTATTTTGTTGGCCTTTGAGATCGGAGTAATGATTAACAGGGACAGTTATAACAAGGTTTTCGCATAATTGGTCATCGCGCTTGGTTAAAAAGCCAGTGGCGTGAAGCTACTGTGCGTTGGATTATGACTGAATGCCTTTAAGTTAGAATCTGAGCTAGAAGCAATGCATGCGCTCGTCGCCTGATTGTCGACCTGCAGTAGGGGCAACTTGGCCCCGAAGGCACATGTTGTTGGCTAAGCCCACGCGGCAGAGGAGCCTCATGGGCTGCCTTGAAGTGTGATTCCCACCGATCGACGGGTAGAATTATTTGTAGATGACTTAAATACATGATGGGGTATCGTAAGTGGTAGAATGGCCTTGCTACCACGATCCATTGAGATTCAGCCCTTTGTCACTTCGATTCATCCCTGCCCCCCTCCCAAATCCCCACAATAATTGTCCCTCTCTTTTCGGTAATTGATGGCCCGAGGTCTGAAATCGTCCCTCAAGATAATGACCTAGAAAAAGAAGTAAATCCTTTGAGCTTGTGGATAATGAGAAACACAAGGGAAAAACACTTGGAAACATAACGGGAAGCATTGGCGAACCAATTGTTACTCCAATAAAAAATATATATATCTAACAGAAACTTGTCCCTTGATGTTGTCCCATGGTAAAATACTGCCCACTGAGCGAGCTAGGGGAGCCGTGTCACACGGACAACTGGGACGGTAGGCATGACTCAGCAGCCCCCAGCAGGCAGGCATGGGCTGTTTGCCCAGAGTGCGACAGCGGTGGGAGCGCTTGCCAGGCCCCGGGTGCCCATTGTGAGCTAGCCCTCTCATCCTTGTCCCTCGACATAGTGCCTAGCGAACCACGGCAGCCACGTCGCGTGGACCCGAGGCACGGGAGGCATGTCTCAGAAGCCTCTAGCACGCACGGCATGGGCTGGTTGCCCAGCGTGCGGCAGCGGTAGGCATGTCAGCCTGGCCACGGGTGCCCATTGTGAGCCAGCCCCTCGACATAGTGCGCAGCAAGCTAGCCAGCGAAGCTGTGTCGCACGGACCTTGGGCAAGGGAGGCATGCCTCGGCAGCCCCCAGCAGGCAAGCATGGGCTGCTTGCCCAGCGTGCGGTAGCAGTTGGAGCGCTAGCCAGGCTCCGAGCCCCAATCGTGAGCCAGCCCCCTCGTCCTTGTCGCTCGACGTAGTGCCCAACGAGCGAGCCAGGGGAGCCGCGTCGCATGGATCCAAGGCATGAGAAGCATGCCTGGGCAGCCCCCAGCTAGCAGGCATGGGCTGCTTGCCCACCTTGCGGTGCTGGTGGGCATGCCAGCCAGGCCTCGGGCCCCTATCTAGAGCCAGACCCTCAACAGAGTGCCTAGCGAGCTAGCCAGGGGAGCCGCGTCTCACGGACCTTGGGCACAGGAGTCATGCCAGCATGGCCACACACGCCAATCACGAGCCAGCCCCTTGACATAGTGGCCAGCAAGTGAGCCAGGGGAGCCGCTTTGCACGGACTCAGGGAACAGGAGGCATGTCTCGGTAGCCCCATGCAGGCACGGCATGGGATGCTAGCCCAGCATGCGGCAGTGGTGGGCGTGTCAGCCAGTCCACTGACGCCCACCGCCAGCCAGCCCCTTGACATAGTGTAGAGCCAGCGAACTAGGGGAGCCGCGTCACACAGACCCTAGGCACAGGAGGCAAGCCGCGGCAGCCCCCAGCAGGCATGGTATGGGCTGCTTGCCCAGCATATGGCAGAGGTGGCCTCACCAGCTAGGCCACGAGTGCACATCACGAGCCAGCCCCTCTACATAGTGCCCAGCGAGCGAGCCAGAGGAGCCACGTCGCACGAACCCTGGGCACAGGAGGCATGCCTTGGCAGCCCCCAGTAGGCACGGTATGGGTCGCTTGGCCAGCATGCGGTAGCGGTGGCCTCGCCAGCTAGGCCACGGGTGCACATCGCGAGCCAGCCCTCTACATAGTGCCCAGTGAGCGAGCCAAGCGAGCCATGTTGCACGAACCCTAGGCACGAGAGGCACACCTTGGCAGCCCCCAGCAGGCACAGCATGGGCTTCTTTCCCAGCGTGCAAGAGCGGTGGGCACACCAGCCAGGCCACGGGCGCCCATCGTGAGCCAGCTCCTTCGTCCTTACGCCTTGACATAGTGCCCAGCAAGCCAACAAGGGAAGCCACGTCACATAAACCCTGGGAACTGGAGGCATGCCTTGGCAGTCCCCAGCAGGCACAGAATGGGCAGCTTGCCCAGCGTGCGGCAGTGGTGGCCTCGCCAGCCAGGCCACGGGTGCTCATCACGAGCCAGCCCCTCGATATAGTGCTTAGCGAGCAAGCTAGGGCAACCACGTCCCACGGACCCTGGGAACAGTAGGCATGCCTCGGCAGCCCCAATCAGGCGCGGCATGGGCTGCTTGCCCAGTGTACAACAGCGATGGGCGTGCCAGCCATGTGACAGGGGCCAATTGCGAGCCAGTCCCCTTGTCCCTGCCCTTCGACATAACACCACTGAGTGAGCCAGGGGAGCCACGTCGCACAGACCCTGGGCACGAGAGGCATGCCTCGGTAGCCCCCGGCAGGCACAACATGGGCCAAGTGCCCGGCATGCGACAATGGTGGCTGGACCCGCCAGGCCAGTGGCAACAATTGCAAACCAGCCCCCTCGTCCCTACCCCACGACATAGTGCCCAGCGAGCAAGCAAGGGGAGCCGCGTCACACAGACCCTGGGCACGAGGAGCATGCCTCAGCAGCTGTCAGCAAGAATGGTATGGGCCACTTGCCTAACATGCAGCAGCAGTGGCCGCGCCAGCTAGGCCACGGGCGCCCATCACGAGCCAGCCTCTCGACATAGTGCCTAGCGAGCGAGCCAAGGGAGCCACGTTGCATGAACCCTAGGCACAGGGGAAACACCTTGGCAGCCCCCAGCGGGCACGAAATGGGCAGCTTGCCTAGCGTGCGGCAGTGGTGGCCGCGCTAGAAAGGCCACAGGCGCCCATCACAAGCCAACCCCTCGACATAGTGCCTAGCGAGCAAGCCAGGGCGACCGCATCCCACGGACCCTGGGCACAGGAGGCATGCCTCGACAGTCCCTAGTAAGCATGGCATGGGCTGCTCGCGCTAACTTGTGGAATTGGTGGGTGCGCCAGCCAGGCCATGGGTGCCCATCGCAAGCCAGCCCCCTCGTCCCCGACCCTTGATGTAGTGCCCAGTGAGTGAGCTGGGCCAACTGTGTCGCATGGACACCAGGGACAGGAGGCATGCCTCGGCAGCCCCCAGCAGGCACAGCATGGCCTGCTTGCCCAGCATGCAGCAGTGGTAGGCGTGGTAGCCAGGCCACGGGCGCCCATTGCGAGCCATCCCCCTTGTCCCTGCCCTTTGACTTACTGCCCAGTGTCTGAGCCAGGGTTGCCACAGCAGTCCCTAGTAGGCACGGTGCCAGCCTTGCCAAGGGCGCCCTACACGAGCTAGGCGGGAGCACGCTGTAAGGCTTGACATGTGCTATGGGCGTTGATTTCATGGGCATGTTAGGCTTGGCCATGTCCTTTGGCTATGATGAACCCCGATGGCAGCCATGTGGTGGCTGGAGGTTCGCTGGACAAGGAGCCAGCATGCACCCTGGGCCAGGCAGAGGCACAGCTACCCTAGCCTACTGGCCGCAATGCTCAGTTGCGAAATTGGTGTGAATTGACAGTCTTTCCATCATGGAATTGGTCCCGAAAATGACTCAAATAAATCGTATAATTCATGAGGAGTGTGCCCCAGAAGTTTGAGATCATTTCGACTCACGAGCTATTTTTGATGAATTTTTCAATTGTTGACTGTAGAAAATTCATTAAAAAAATTTGGTGCCCAGAAAATTCTGAAATTTTTTCTGGTAGTAGATATGATTTTTCTCCATTTATGTACAACATTTTAGCTCAAAATTGCAAGTAAATAATTTTTTAGATCCATTATGATGGCTCAAACATATTGATGTTCCTCCTACCGGGAGTGAAATTTCATTTAAGACTCTTTAGGGGGGAGGTGGTCACCTAGCTTGCTGGGTGCCAATAGGCCATGCGTGCTCCCCTTTGCCCATCCCACATGGGCAGGCACTGGGCTTGAGGAACCTAACGCGCATGGCATGGGTAGGGCCGCTTGCTGCCTTACCCATCCAACCGGTGGTGCGCGGCTATGGCGACCACCACCATCGACAGGCAGGCGACCGATGACGTCAATCAAAGAGTGTGGGATGCTCGATCAGTAGCCAATGGAGTGGAAAAAATGTGGGAAATGAAATCCACTAAATTGTTGCAATGAAATGAGAAAAATGGTGGGACAATGAGTTGGGATGTGGCTAGACAAGCTCAACAGTGTGGGCGATGAAGCTAACGATGATGCGTGTTATGCGAGGGCCAAATTGCTGGGGGGAATTTGAGCATGTGGAGTGCTTCGTCATAGGATCTCGACGCTTAGGCTTGCCTGGGCAGACTAGTTGTGCAGCATGATCGACGACACGATCATCGACCGTTAGCATCGAGCGAGCCACACGGCCATCCTAGGCACGACATGACACCCCTGCTGCCAAGGCCTCAATGATGGTCCCTTGCCATCGAAGAATCTTCCCTCGCTATCAAAACAATTTCGCGCTTAGCGGCTTGGGTGCGGCGGCACTCGACGACCTGCATGATCGATGGACCTTTCACTCATCGGCTTGCAACTCGTTTGGTGCTGTTGCTGCCCATTTGTACGTGCGGCATGTGAGTGGTGATCTAGTCATGCGCATTGGCAAACTCCATGCTCTCGCATCAAACTGTCGACTAGCATGTCGCTTCAAGCTTGACCCCGAGCCATAAGTTCGCTTTTCATGGGTGACATCGAGACCCTGCGTCGCGTGCCTTCATAAACGGAATTTGATGGTTCGAGTCAGCTGTCTTTGGACCATTTCCCTCATTGGCATGGGCGGAAACCTCACTTGGGCCTCGTGCTCCAAGCGTGGCTTGCTTCGGCATGTGGCTGCTCTGGCACAGGGGCAATCAGTCATCCCATCGGGTGCAAAATGTGTTGTGACAGGAGTGGCCTTGGCCTTTGCCTATCCAAGCGAAAGCATTTGCCCCATGTCCCATCGATTTTGAACGACGACTGTGATAACTTTGGCCTCAGGGAGCCTTGCGGCATGCTTCGATCCTAGTTGGCGTGATGTCTCAAAGGATGCTACCTAGTTGATCCTGCCAATAGTCATATGCTTATCTCAAAGAGTAATCCATGCATGTGTAAGTATGAACTAATTCAGGTTGTGAAATTACGAATGGCTCATTCAATCAGTTATAGTTTATTTGATGGTACCTGTCAGACCCTTGAATCTGAGTACCAAGGCGTAGGCATGGCGAGTCTTGCTCTATGCCTACACCTACAAGTGTGGAGGACCACGCTAGCAAGGCAAAAATGCATGAGTTACATATGAAAACGAATGCGGGAGACTTGGTGAGAAATCGAGTTTCATACTTATAGTGGCGAGATTTGCTGATGAGTTGGGAACATTGTGGAGCAAGGGACAAAGAACACAAACAGACCCATAAGCCCGCCTTAAGGGGAAAGCAGCAGAAAAGCCTCAAGCAAGCACCAGCACATGGCGATGCGAATATGTCCAGTGACGGGAACACAGGCCAGAATCCGGGAACCCAGCTTGGCATGGATGGAAAGTCTAGCAAGCAAAGATATTCCATAAAGAAAGGATATGGCTATTGGCTAGAGGAGGATCGAGGCAATAGAAGGATAAGAAAGGGATGTCTATCCCGAAAGCCAAAGGAGATAAGGCTCGAAAAGAATCCTGAACGGAAACAACCTCCTCAAGCCCATCTAAACTGGTTGGAAGTAGATAAGAAGGCTTGGAGAAGACTTTAAAGGAAATGAGATCCTTGACTAAAGGAGAGCCCTTGCGAGAGAAGGATGCTATCAAAACTTTGGAGATAAGCCTCAATGGGATAAAAGATTCGTGTTCAAGATTGGGTGGCCTATCTGAAAAACATGGGATAACTAAGAGGGAGTGTTTGAGTAGGAAACTCCTCAACTACTATAAAAAAAGGGCTTGGGTTCAGTTGAAAATACATCAAGTAATACAAACTCAAGTATGTGGGTAGCTAGAGGCTTTGGGTGCTCTTAGAGAGAGACCCTTCTTATGTAAAGAGTTCCTTTATCTTCAATAAAGGTTGAGATAGAGTTCTCGTAATACCATCTTCTTGCTTTGCGCTTTGCATTATTGGCTCTTATTCTTCATTTTGCAGGCTTAAAAAGTTGGGCTGGTTAGGTGGACGCATCTAGCACCATCACACTAGAGTTGCGCTAATCCCACAACTAACGGTGTGACAGTTTGGTATCAGAGCGCGGTTTCTATCACCACTTTCTCTCAAACTCGTGGTTGATCTTATCGCTGCCAAGGCCCCATGCGAGGAGGGAGTGGGTCAATGCGAGAGCGTGTCGGTCGATTGGAGGAAATCGTTGGTGCATTGACGGAGGGATCGACATGCACGCCAGCTGAGTTGATGGAGACATTTGCCCAGCAACAATCCTCAATGGAAGAGGACATAGAAAACCTCAAGGAGATCGTGGGAGCCTCGAGATCGAGATCGGGTTGCTAAAAAGGGCTCTCCACATCCCGACAGTAAGGGCAGACTCTACAATGGCTAAGCTGAAGGTACCAGAACCAAAGTCGTTCTCTAGAGAGAGGAACGCCAAGGGGTTGGAAAACTTCTTGTAGGATATGGAGCAGTACTTCAAAGCTGCTAAATGGCCAAAACTGACCAAGTAATGATCACATCCATGTACTTATCTGGTGATGCTAAGTTGTGGTGGCGTACCTTTATGCAGGATGACGCCATCATGGGAAGGCCTAGCATTGATGCATAGGAGGCACTCAAAAGGGAATTAAAGGAGCAATTCTTGCCATGCAACACCTCGTTCATGGCTAGGGAACAACTACAACGCCTGAAGTAGATAGGTTCAGTACATGACTTCGTCAAGGAGTTCAGTTCACTGATGCTGGACATCAAGAACATGCCAAAGGAGGATACGTTGTTTAATTTCCTATCAGGCTTGCAGCTGTGGGCTCAAGTAGAACTGAGCCGGTGAGGTGTCAAAGACTTGCTCTCAGCATTTTTTGTGGCAGTTAGCTTGGTGGATTTCAAGTACGTAGGTGGTGCTCCTGAAAGGAAAGGTGAAAAATGAGGGAAGGTTAGAAAAGAGATGAAAAAGCCCAATGCTAAGGGTAAGAGGAAGAAGAATGCTGAGTCCAGCCAACCTCAGGGCTTATCCCTTTTAAAAGGAAAGGGAAAGAATATGGACTAAGAGGCTTGCTTCTTATGCAACGGGCCACATAGAGCACGTGACTATCCTCGTAAGGAGAAGTTAGCGGTGCTCATGCCAACAAAGGATTCCTCTGAGGAAAAGGAAGGGAATGCCACAACTCCGGTGAATCCAATCCAACTGCTGAGTGCAATCACACCCAAGTACTTGCAGAAATGGTTTATTTATCTCCCGGTGAAGGAAAACGGGAATGACATAATGGCAATGTTGGATACGAGAGCTACCAGTAATTTCATCGCGGAGAGAGAAGTGGGAAAGCTTGGGCTTAAGCTTTCTCCAGCCTCGGTCAAGTTCAAAGCAGTGACTGTTGAGGCGAAGGCAGTATGCAGAGCTACCACTGCCACCCTTGAAGTAGGCGAATGGAAAGGTACGTCCAACTTCATGATAACTTAGTTCGATGACTTTGATGTTATCTTGGGTGTAGAATTCTTCAGACAAACCAAGGCATCGGTGATGCCCCACTTAGGTGGACTACTCGTGGCTGATGAATGAGCCCCAAGCCTAATCAGAACCGAAGCAGCAAGAAAGCTTTCGGCAGATAAGAAACAGATTGGGTTACAATCTACAAAACAACTTAAGTCTAGACTACGGAAGGGTGAAGTGATGATGGCGGCAGCATTATTTGAGGCAAAACTAGATCAAGTTATAGAGGTGCCTGACAAGATCGCTGAAGTGTTGAGGGAATTCAGCGACATGATGCCATCGGAGCTCCCCAAGACATTGCCTCCAAGGAGGAATGTTGATCATATGATTGAGTTACTTTCGGGTGCTAGACCCCCTGCTTAAGCACCATATCGAATGCCCCTATTGGAACTAGTTGAACTACGGAAGCAACTAGACGAGCTGTTGGAAGCGGGTTTCATCCAGCCTTCAAAGGCCCTTTATGGCGCACCTATGCTATTCCAGCTCGTTGAGAATGTGCGTCAATTATCAAGCATTAAACAAGGTAACGGTAAAGAACAAATATCTAGTACCAAACGTTGCTGACTTATTTAATCGGTTATCAAGGGCCAAGTACTTTACGAAGCTAGACATGCGATCTGGATACTGGCAAGTCAGAATAACTGAGGGGGATAAAGCAAAAATCGCATGCGTCATAAGGTATGGATCTTATAGCTGATGGTGATGCTCTTCGGGCTAACTAATGCGCCCGCTACCTTTTGCAATCTTATGAATGACGTATTGTTTGAGTTTTTGGACAAGTTTGTGGTAGTCTACTTGGATGACATTGTGGTCTATAATGAAACCCTAGAGGACCATGCAAACCATTTACGGCAAGTATTGATGCAGTGCGAGAGCACCAGCTGTACATCAACAAGGAAAAATGTGAGTTTTGCAAGTAAGAAGTGCCATTCTTGGGACATTGGGTCGGGAATGGACAGATACGGATGGATAAAAGGAAAGTGAAGGCCATCATAGAGTGGCTAGCCCCTCGAAAAGTTACTAAATTGCGATCATTCCTTGGGTTCACAAACTATTACAGATGGTTCATCAAAGGATATTCGAGCAAGAGCAACCCTTTGATGGACTTGCTAAAGAAAGATAGCGTGTGGGTATGGACCAATGAATGCAACAAGGCTTTCGAGGGATTAAAACAGGGAGTGGCCTCAAAACTAGTACTATCCCTACTGAACTTTGAAGAGCCATTCGAGGTAGTCATAGACGCTTCTGATTGAGCAATCGGGGGTGTGTTGGTGCAGAATGGCCATCCTGTGGCATTCGAGAGTCAAAAACTAAACGATGCAGAGCAGCTTTATTCGACTCATGAAAAGGAGATGACGGTTGTTGTCCATTTCCTAGGGACATGGTGGCATTACTTGCTTGGGATGACATTTAAGGTAATTACTAACAATGTCGCGAATAACTATTTTTGCTCGCAGAAAAAGCTATCTTCAAAATAAGCAAGATGGCAAGAGTTTGTGGCAGAGTTTGATTTTGTGTGGGAACACAAACTAGGCAAACAAAACATTGTTGCTGATGCACTAAGCCGTGTAGAGGTGCAAACTTATGTGGCTGCTCCGACAGGTGTCCAGAGTGACTTACTCGAGCAAATAAGATCGGTAGCTAGGGAAGATACCGAATATGCCCGACTCATGGAGGAGGTGAGCAAAGGCTTAATCCAAAGATACTAGATCGGGGATGGGTTGCTATATGCTCGGGGAGACAGATTATTTGTGCCTAAGTCTGGAGGACTTCGAAAACAGTTGCTGAGGGAAACCCATGACCCACTATGGGCAGATCACCCGGGGGTCGAGAGGATGCTCGCACTACTGATAAGAACCTATTACTAGCCCATGTTGATGGAAGATATGGAGGCCTATGTTCACACATGCTTAGTGTGCCAACATGACAAAACGGATAGAAGGAGGGAGCAGGTTTGCTCTAACCCTTGCCCATTCTGAAACACCCATAGGATTCGGTATTGATGGATTTCATTGTGGGCTTCCCAAAGGTAAAGGGACTATCTACTATAATGGTGATTGTTGATAGGTTCTTAAAGTATGCTATCTTTGTTCCTGTTACTTGAGCGTGCCCAGTTGATACAGCCGTTGAGATGTTTTTCAAACACGTTGTTAAGTTATTTGGGTGCCGAAAGACATTGTGAGTGACAGAGATGCCAGATTCATGAGAAGATTTTAGACAGTGTTACTAAACATGATAGGAATAGAACTCAAATTCTCCATAGCAAACCATCCACAAATAGATGGTCAAACGGAAAGGGTAAATAGCTTGCTAGAGGAGTATTTGCGACACTACGAGACTGCAAGCTAAAGAGATTGGCTTGAATTGTTGGGTGTAGCGCAGTTTTTCTACATCATCCACCACTCGTCATCAACAAGTCTAAGTCCCGCAGAGGTAGCTTTCGGGCAACAACCAACGATGCCTCATGAGATAGCCAAGCAGAGGAGCCAAGGATGCTGTCTAGTAGCCTACTGCTATGCTCGGGATAAGCAAGAGTTGATTAACCAAGCGAGGGATAGCCTTTTTTAAGGCACAGAGGCGTATGCAAAAATATGCTGACAAAAAGAGACATGATGCTGAGTTCCAAGTTGAGGACAAGGTGCTACTGAAGCTGACACCCCAAATTTGGAAGAAAATCACGAATAAGGGAGTTCATTGAGGCCTTATCCCAAGGTATGATGGACCATTCAAGATCGAGAAGAAAGTTGGAGTAGTAGCTTATAGGTTGAAGCTACCGCAACATCTAAAAATGCACCCACCCAACATTCCACATGAGCTTCCTTAAAGAGTTTCAGGAAGATGCCGATTGCAGACGCAAGCAAGCTAAGCGTTCAGCATCGGTAACTCGAGTTCAATTTAAAGTCCTTCCATGTTGAGTCAGCAGCAAAAAACCTATCTGACATGAATTAGGAAAGTGAAGATGGTGGAAGCCTCGAATTTCTTCACAACGTGCTTGACTTTCGGAGGACGTAAAATCTTTCATGAAAGAGGGACGAGCAAGTGACGGATTGGTAAAAAAAAAAAAAGGTAGGCCTTCTGAGGTTGTAATTGTATAGTGGTATCTGAAAACATATCTTATGGACGCCCTAAAGCACTCTTGGTATCATTATGAATATACAAAGCAAAACTGTGAAAGCCTAGAAATGTACATACCCATTTAAGATATGATATAAGGCTAATCGTCAAGAGAGTTCTACTCTCCGCTCGTCATAAAAAAGAAGAGGTTGTTCCAATTCTGGAACGAGAAGAGCCCGTGGTATTAGGGGCTCCTGCTCGGGAACAAGCTCTTCTCTCGGTGGATTGTGACGAGAGCTGAGGTTGCTACACTTTATAGATGTTCATACGATTCTTGTGGATCTTGGGATTAAAAAAACCTCTCATTAGGTCTTTACTAAATGATTGTCCACCTTCTCAAGTGTCTCTACCATACCCTTAGAAAGTGACAGCGGATGACTTCTATTACTAAATGAGAGCACTTTTTGACAAGGAAATAGAGAAAATCCTTGATCGTCGAATAGAAGGCTATAGTAAGATGAATCAAAGGACACATTACTTAGTCCAGTGGAAAGGCACTAGTGAGGTGGATGCGAGTTAGGAAAAGGATCCACATTGTGGCAATTCGAGGACCAGATAAGGCCATACCACAACACTAAGCTAACGAGGGCGTTGGGCTCTTCTGATGGGGGTGGTTTGTCAGACCCTTGAATCTGAGTACCAAGGCGTAGGCATGGAAAGTCTTGCTCCATGCCCGAACCTACAAGTGTGGAGGACCACGCTAGCAAGGCAAAAATGCATGAGTTAGATATGAAAACGAATACGGGAGACCTGGTGAGAAATCGAGTTTCATACTTATAATGGCGAGATTCGCTGGTAAGTTGGGAACATTGTGGAGTGAGGGATGAAGCACGCACACAAATAGACCCATAAGCTCGCTTAAGGGGAAAGCAGCAGAGATGCCTCAAGCAAGCACAGCACACGGCGGTGTGAATATGTCCAATGACGGGAACACAGGGCAGAATCCGAGAACCTAGCTTGGCGTGGACAGAAAGTCCAGCAAGCAAAGATATTCCACAAAGAAAGGATATGGCTATTGGCTAGAGGAGGATCAAGGCGACAGAAGGATAAGAAAGAGATGTCTATCCCGAAAGCCAAAGGAGATAAGGCTCGAAAAAAGTCCTGAACGGAAACCACCTCCTCAAGCCTATCCAAACCGGTTGAAAGCGGATAAGAAGGCTTAGAGAAGATTTCAAAGCAGATGAGATCCTTGACTGAAGAAGAATCCTTGCGGGTGAAGGATGCTATCTAAACTTTGAAGATAAGTATCAATGGGATAAGAGATTCGTGATCAAGATTGGGTGGCCTATCCGAAAAATGTGGGATAACTAAGAGGGAGTGTTTAAGTAGGACACTCCTCAACTAGTATAAAAAGGCGACTTAGGTTCAGTAAAAAATATATTGAGTAATACAAACTCAAGTGTGTGGGTAGCTAGAGGCTTTAGGTGCTCCTAGAGAGAGACCCTTCTTTTATAGAGAGTTCCTTTATCTTCAACAAAGGTTGAGAAAGAGTTCTCGTAATACCGTCTTCTTACTTTGCGCTTTGCATTGTTGGCTCTTATTCTTCGTCTGGCACGGGCTTAGAAAGTTGGGCTGGTTAGGTGGACGCATCTAGAGCCATCACACTAGAGTTGCGCTGTTCTCACAACTGATGATGTGACACCTACTATGGTGGTGACAGATGACAGAGAATTAGGGTCCGATTTCGAGCAGGGAGCCTGAGAAATGGCTACCACATCTAAGGAAGGCAGCAGGCTCATAAATTACCCAATCTTGACACGGAGAGGTAGTGACAATAAATAATAAAATCGGGCTCTTCGAGTTTGGTAATTAGAATGAGTACAATTTAAATCCCTTAACGAGGGTCCATTGAAGGGCAAGTCTGGGGCCAGCAGACACAATAATTGTAGCTCCAATAACATATATTTAAGTTGTTGTAATTAAAAAGCTCGTAGTTGGACCTTGGGATGGGTCAGCTAGCCTATCTATGGTATGCACCGGTTGGCTCGTCCCTACTGCTGATGATGCACTCCTAGCCTTAATTGGTCGGATCGTGCCTCCAACGCTGTTACTTTGAAGAAATTAAAGTGTTCAAAGCAAGCCTATGCTTTGAATACATTAGCATGGGATAACATCATAGGATTTCGATCTTATTTTGTTAGCCTTTGGGAACGGAGTAATGATTAACAGGGACAGTCGGGGGCATTCGTATTTCATAGTCAGAGGTGAAATTCTTGCATTTATGAAAGATGAACAACTGCAAAAGTATTTGCCAAGGATGTTTTCATTAATCAAGAACGAAAGTTGGGGGCTTAAAGATGATCAGATACCGTCCTAGTCTCAACCATAAACGATGCCAACCAGGGATCAGCGGATGTTGCTTTTAGCACTCTGCTGGCACCTTATGAGAAATCAAAGTCTTTGGGTTTTGGGGGGAGTATGGTCGCAAGGCTGAAACTTAAAGGAATTGACGGAAGGGCACCACCAGGAGTGGAGCCTGCGGCTCAATTTGACTCAACACAAGGAAACTTACTAGGTCTAGACATAGTAAGGATTGACAGACTGAGAGCTTTTTCTTGAATCTATGAGTGGTGGTGCATGGCCGTTCTTAGTTGGTGGAGCAATTTGTCTAGTTAATTCCTTTAACGAAGGAGAACTCAGCTTGCTAACTAGCTACATGGAGGTGACCCTCCACCGTCGAATTTTTAAAGGGACTATGGCCAGTTAGGCCAAGAAAGTTTAAGGCAATAACAGGTTTGTGATGCCCTTAGATGTTCTGGGCTGCACGCATACTACATTAATGTATTCAACGAGTTTATAGCCTTGGCCGATAGGCTTGGGTAATCTTTGAAATTTCATCGTGATGGGGATAGATCATTGCAATTGTTGGACTTCAATGAGGAATTCCTAGTAAGCGCGAGTCTTCAGCTCGCATTGACTACATCCCTACTCTTTGTACACATCGCTTGTCACTCTTATCAATGGAATGGTCTAGTGAAGTGTTCGGATCACAGCGATGTGGACGGTTCGCCACTCACGACATCACGAGAAGTCCACTGAACCTTATCATTTTGAGGAATGAGAAGTCATAACAAGGTTTCCGTAAGTGGACCTGTGGAAGGATCATTGTCGAAAACTCACTCAATGAAATGACCCGCGAGCATGTTGTAAACACACCGAAAGCGCAGAGAGCTCTCGAGCCCCCTGTCCCGCCTCAGGTGGCTAGGGTGCACAGGTTGGGGCCCAAGCTCTTCATCACGCACCACAAAATCCATAGCGCGGGATACGCCAAGGAACTCGAATGAAAAAGCATGCCCCAGTCGCTTCGATCTCAATGCGCGATTGGCGATCGCGTCATCCCTAGACGATGTCTAAAATGATTCTCGACAATGGATATCTTGGCTCTCGTATTGATGAAGAACGTAGCAAAATGTGATACTTGGTGTGAATTACAGAATCCAAAGAACCATCGAGTCTTTGAGCGCAAGTTATGCTTGAAGCCATTAGACCGAGGGCACGTCTGCTTGGGTGTCAAGCACTGCCACCCTCGACCGCCTTGCATCCTTTCGGGGAGGGGAAAGACCATAGGAGGGGTGGATATTGGCCTCTCATGCTCCTTCGGCACGCGGTTGGCCTAAAAAAGAGCCTCGAGCGACGTCGCATCATAACTTAATAGGGGTAGGGAAAGCCTCATGCTCACTCTTACGCGCATCACTCGCTCGAGGCTCATGGACCCAACGATCGATCGATTGAGATACGACCTTAGGTCAGCGGGTTCGCCCACTAAGTTTAA
The DNA here is from genome assembly GCA_021397835.1 of Moringa oleifera. NCBI lineage: Eukaryota > Viridiplantae > Streptophyta > Magnoliopsida > Brassicales > Moringaceae > Moringa > Moringa oleifera. The sequence goes on from JAJFZO010000229.1 coordinate 6,735,665, forward strand.
GCATATCAATAAGCAGAAGAAAAGAAACTAGGAAGGATTCCTCCAGTAACGACGAACGAACCAGGAAAAGCCCAGCTTGAAAATCATGCGCCCTCGGCGCCCGAATTATAGTATGAAGAAGCGTCCTCAGCGACGGACTAGGGCCCAAATCCCTCAAAAAAGGGCATCAAAGAGGTGAGAGCCCCTTCTCGCCCGCACCATATAGCACCACAAGGCACTGTCGATGAGTCAGGTTGTTTGGGAATGCAGCGCTAATAGGGCCATAAATTCTGTCCAAGGCTATATACAGGCAAAAGACCAATATCGAACAAGTACTGCGAGGGAAAGATGAAAAGGATTTTAAAAGAAGAGTCAAAGAGTGCTTGAAATTTTCAGGAGGGAAGTGAATGGGGGTCTGTGATGCACCTCGGTCAGATGTGGAACGGCCACGAGCCTTTTCGCCAATCGACTCGGGGTGTGGATCGACGGAGATCGCGATGGCAGCCTAAGCCCGAGCCTTTGATACGTTCACGGAGATGTTGTTGTCAAGATCGTGGCTGGCAATACACTCCAAGCGTCAGCCAGCGGGCTCCCTATTCGACCCGTCTTGAAACATGGACCAAGGAGTGTGACATGCATGTGAGTCAACAGGCCAGTAAACCCATAAGGCGCAAGGAAGCTAATTGGCGGGATCCCTCGCGGGTGCATCGCCGACCGACCTCGATCTTTTGAGAAAGGTTCGAGTGCGAGCATGCCTGTTAGCACCTGAAAGATGGTGAACTATGCCTGAACAGGGCGACGCCAGAGGAAACTCTAGTGGAGGCCCGCAGCGATACTAACGTCCAAATCGTTCGTCTGGCTTTGGTATATGGGCGAAAGACTAATCGAACCGTCTAGTAGCTGGTTCCCTCCGATGTTTCCCTCAGGATAGCTGGAACTCATATATGAGTTCTATTGGGTAAAACCAATGATTAGAGGCATCGGGAGTGCAATGCCATCGACTTGTTCCTAAACTTTAAATAGGAAGTACGGGGCGATTACATCGTTGAGCCATCCCATGAAATCAAGAGCTCCAAGTGGGCCATTTTTGGTAAGCAAAATTGGTGGTGTGGGATGAACCAAAAGTTGGGTTATGATGCCCAACTACGCGCTAATCTAGAACCCACAAAGGGTGTTAGTTGATTAAGACAGCAGGACAGTAGTCATGAAAGTCGAAATCTGCTAAGGAATGTGTAACAACTCACTCGTTGAATCAACTAGCCTTGAAAATGGATGGCTCTGAAGTGCGGGACCCATACCCGACCACTGGGGCAAGGGCCAAGCCCCAATAAGTAGGAAGGTGCGGTGGTCGCCGTAAAACCCGAGGCACGAGCCCGAGCGGAGCGACCATCAGTGCAGATCTCGTTGGTAGTAGCAAATATTCAAATGAGAACTTTAAAGGCTGAAGAGGGGAAAGGTTCCATGTGAATGGCACTTGCACATGGGTTAGTTGATCCTAAGAGACGAGGGAAGCCCATCGGATAGCGCCTCGGCGGGAGCTTCAAAAAGGGATCCAGTTAAAATTTTAGAATCGGGACGTGGAGGCTGACGGTAACGTTAGGGAGTCCAAAGACGTCGGCGAGGGTGCCAAAAAGAGTTATCTTTTCTGTTTAATAGCCTGCCCACCTTGGAAATGGCTCAGTCGAAGGTAGGGTTCAGCGGCTGGAAGAGCACCACAGGTTGCATGGTGTCTGGTGTGCCCTCGGCGACTCTTGAAAATCCATAGGACCGAGTGCCTCCCACGCCCGGTCGTACTCATAACCGTATCACATCTCCAAGGTGAATAGCCTTTGGTCGATGGAACAATGTAGGCAAAGGAAGTCGGCAAAATGGATCTGTAACCTCGAGAAAAGGATTGGCTCTGAGGGCTGGGCACGGGGGTCCTAGTCCCGAGCCTGTTTACTATCGATGGACCACTCGAGCTGCTTCCACGGCGAGAGCGGGTCATTGCATACCGATCGAGGGACGGACTGGGAACGATTCCTTCTAGGGCCTTCCTCGGGCGTCGAACAGCCAACTTAGAACTGGTACGGATAAGGGGAATCTAGCAGTTTAATTAAAACAAAGCATTGCGATGGTCCCTGTAGATGCTCATGCAATGTGATTTCTGCCCAGTACTTTGAATGTCAAAGTGAAAAAATTCAACCAAGCGTGGGTAAACGATGGGAGTAACTATGACTCTCTTAAGGTAGCTAAATGCCTCGTTATCTAATTATTGACATGCATGAATGGATTAATGAGATTCCCATTGTCCCTATCTACTATCCAGTGAAACCACAGCCAAGGGAATGGGCTTGGCAGAATTAGCGGGGAAAGAAGACCTTGTTGAGCCTAACTTTAGTTTGACTTTATGAAATGACTTGAGAGGTGTAGGATAAATAGGAGTCGAAAATGGTGAAAGTGAAATACCACTACTTTTAACGTTATTTTACTTATTTCCTGAATCGAAGACGGGGTGTCGCCCCTCTTTTTGGACCTAAGGTCGTCTTCGGCCCTTCCAATCCGGGCAGAAGACATTGTCGGGTAGGGAGTTTGGCTGGGGCGGCACATCTGTTAAAAGATCACACAGCTGTCCTAAGATGAGCTCAACAAAAACAGAAATCTCGTGTTGAACAAAAGGGCAAAAACTCGTTTGATTTTGATTTCCAGTACGAATACGAACCATGAAAGCGTGGCCTATCGATCCTTTGGACCTTCAAAATTTAAAGCTAGATAACTGGCTTATGGCAGTCAACGTTCATAGTGACATTGCTTTTTAATCCTTCGATGTCGGCTCTTCCTATCATTATGAAGTAGAATTCACCAAGGGTTGGATTGTTCACCCACTAATAGGGAACGTGAGCTGGGTTTAGACCGTCGTGAGACAGGTCAGTTTTACCCTACTAATGCCTGCGTCGCGATAGTAATTCAACCTAGTACAAGAGGAACCATTAATTCGCATAATTGGTCATCGCACTTGGTTGAAAAGTGCAAAGCTACCATGTGCTGGATTATGACTAAACGTCTCTAAGTTAGAACTTGGGCTAGAAGCGATGCATGCGCTTGTTGCCCGATTGTCGACTTGTAGTAGGGGCCTCTCGGCCCCCAAAGGCACGTGTGTGATTCCTACCGAGCGATGGGTAGAATCATTTGCAGATGACTTAAATATGCGAAGGGGTATCGTAAGTGGTAGAGTGGCCTTGCTACCATGATCCACTAAGATTCAGCCCTTTGTCGCTTCGATTCATCCTCCCCCCCTCCTTTCCTGAACCCCCACAACAATTGTCCCTCTCTTTTCGGTAATCGATGCCCCGAGGCCTAAAATCGTCCCTCAAATAATGACCTGCAAAAGAAGCAAGTCCTTTGGGCTTGTAGAGAATAAGAAACACAAGAGAAAAACACTTGGAAACATATCGGGAAACATTAGGGAAACAAGTGTTACTCCAATAATATATATATATATATATATATATATATATATATCTAACAGAAACTTGTCCCTCGATGTTGTCCCCCGGTAAAATACTACCTAGTGAGCCAACTAGGGGAGCCGTGTCACACGGACACTGGGCACAGGAGACATGCCTCAGTAGCGCCCAGCAGGCACAGCATGGGTACCTTGCCCAGCGTGCAGCAGCGATGGGCACGCCAGCCAAGCCACTGGTAGCCATCGCTTGCCAGCCCCCTCGTCCCTGACCCTCGACATAGTGCCCAGCGAGCAAGCCAGGGAAGCCATGTCACACTGATCCTGGGCACGGGAGGCATGCCTCGACAGCCCTCAGCAGGCACGGCATGGGCTGCTTGCCCATCGTGCGGCAGCGATGGGCGTGTCAGCTAGGCCACGGGCGCCCATCGCTAGCCAGCCCCCTCATCCCTGCCCCTTGACTTACTACCCAGCGAGCAAGCGAGGGGGGCCACGTCGCACGGAGCCCAAGCACCGGAGGCATACCTCGGCAGCCCCCAGCAGGCACAGCACCAATCTTACCAGGGGCGCCCCAAGTGAGCTAGTCGCGAGCATGCTCTAAGGCTCGGCACGTGCTGTGGGCATTGATTTCATAGGCAAGCTGGGCTTGGCCATGTCCCTTGGCTATGATGGACCCCGAGGGCAGCCATGGGGTGGCTGGAGGTGCGCTAGACAGGACAGCCAGCATGCACCCTGGGCAGGCAGAGGCACAGTTGCCCTAGCCTGCTGGCCGCAATGCCCAATTGCGAAACTGTGTGAATTGACAGTCTTTTCATCACGAAATTGGTCTCGAAATGACTCAAATAAATCGCGTAATTAATGGGGAGTCTACCCTGAAGATTGGGATCATTTCGAGTCACAGCTATTTTTGACGATTTTTTCAATTTTTGGCTCCAGAAAATTGATTAAAAAAAATTTAGTGCCCAAAAAATTCTATAATCTTTTATGGTGGTAGATATGATTATTCTTCATTTATGCCCAAAATTTCAGCTCAAAATTCCAAGTAAATAACTTTTTAGACCCATTATGACGTGCTTCCCCCTGCCCATCCCACATGGGTGGGCTCTGGGCTTGGGGAACCCAATGCACATGGCATGGGAAAGGCGGCTTGCTGCCTTGCCCATCCAGCCGGTGGTGCATGGCTGTGGCGGCCACCACCGTCGGTAGGGAGGCGACCGGCAATGTTGATTGAAGAGTGTGGGATGGCCGATCAGAAGCCAACGGAGTAGGGAAAATATGAGAAACGAAATTCGCTAAATTGTGGGCAACGAAATGAGAAATATCGTGCAATAATGAGCTGGGGTGTGGCTAGACAAGCTCGACGGCGTGGGCAGCGAGGCTAACAATGATGCAGGCTACGCAAGGGCCAAATCACTCGGGGAATTTTAAGCATGCGGAGTGCTTCGTCGCAGGCCTTTGAGGCGACAGACACAGGGTTGGATCATGACGCTCAGGCTTGCCTAGGCGACTCGTTGCGTAGCGCAATCGACGACACGATCGTCGACTGTTAACATCGAGCAAGTCACACGGCTAGCTTGGGTACTGCGCAACACCCCTGCTCCAAAGGTGTCATCGATGGGAAAAATGTGGGAAACAGAATTCACTAAATCGTGGAATAATGAGTAGGGATGTGGCTAGACAAGCTTGATGGTGTGGGCGACGAAGGTAATGATGATGCATGCTATGTGAGGGCCAAATTGCTGCGGGGATTTTGAGCATGCGGAGTGTCTCGTCGTAGGCCCTCGAGGTGGCAGACACGGGATTGGATGCCGATGCTCAGGCTTGCCTAGACGGACTCGTCGCACAGCACGATCGACGACACGATCGATGGTCGTTAGCATTGAGCGAGCCACACAGCCAGCTTGGGCACAGCATGACACCCCCGTTGCCAAGGCATCATCGATAGGAAAAACATAGGAAACAAAATCCACTAAATCGTAGGATAATGAGCTGGGATGTGGCTAGACAAGTATGACAGTATGGGCAACGAACCTAACGATGATGCATGCTATGCAAGGGCCAAATCGTTGGGGGGATTTCGAGCATGTGGAGTGCTTCGTCACAGGCCCTCGAGGTGATGAACGCGAGGTTGGATCCCGATGCTCATGCTTGTTGAGGCAAACTCTTTGCGCAGTGCGATCGACGACACGATCGTCAACTGTTAGCATTGAGCGAGCCACACGGCCAGCTTGGGCACCGCGTGGCATGACACCCCTGCTGCCAAGGCCTCATCAATAGGAAAAACATAGGAAACAAAATCTGTTAAATCGTGGGATAATGAGCTGGAATGTGGCTAGACAAGTATTACGGTGTGGGCGATGAAGCTAACGATGATGCATGCTACACAAGGGCCAAATCACTAGAGGGATTTGGAGCATGCGGAGTGCTTCGTCACAGGCCCTCGAGGCGGTGAACATGGGGTTGGATCTTGATGCTTATGCTTACCGAGGCAAACTGTTTGTCTAGTGCGATTGACGGCACGATCGTCAGCCGCTAGCATCGAGTGAGTCACATGGCCAGCTTGGGCCCTGCGTGACAGCCCTTCTGCCAAGGCCTCATCGATGGTCCCTTGGCATCAAAGAATTGTCCCTCACTATCCAAACAATTTCACGCTTAGTGGCTTGGGTGCGATGACATTCGACGACCTACATGATCGATGGCCCTTTCGCTCGTCGGTTTGCAGCTTGTTTGGTGCTGTTGCTGCCCATTTGTACGTGTGGCATGCGAGTGGTGATCTAGTCATGCGCGTTGGCAAGCTCCATGCTCCCGCATCGAACTATCGGTGAGCACATCGCTTCAAGCTCGACCTTAAGCCATATGTTGGCTTTTCGTGGGTGACATTGGGACCCTGTGTTACATGCCTTCACAAACAAAATTCAATGATTCGAGTCTGCTATTTTTGCACCATGTCCCTCGCGGGCATGGGTGGAAAACTCAGCCAGGCCTCGTGCTCCAAGCGCGGCTTACTTTGACATATGGTTGCTTTGGCATATGGGCGCTCGATCGTCCCCTCAGGTGCGAAAAGTGTTGCGACAGGAGTGGCCTCAGCCTCTACCTATCTAAGTAAAAGCATTTGTCCCATGTCCCATCAATTTTGAACAACGACGGCGACAAGTTTGGCCTTAGCAAGCCTTGCAGCATATTTCGGTCCTAGTTGGCGTAGTGTCTTAAAAGATACTACTTGATTGATCCCACTAGTAGTCATATGTTTGTCTCAAAGATTAAGCCATGCACGTTTAAGTAAGAGCTAATTCAGACTATGAAACTACGAATGGCTCATTAAATTAGTTATAGTTTATTTGATGGCACTTACTGCTCGAATAACCGTAGTAATTCTAAAGCTAATACGTGCAACAAACCCTGACTTTTGGAAGAGGCGTATTTATTAAATAAAAGGTCGACGCAGGCTTCGCCTGTTGCTCTGATGATTCATGATAACTCGATGGATCACAAGGCCATCGTGCCGGCAATGCATCATTCAAATTTCTACCTTATCGACTTTTGATGGTAGGATAGTTGCCTACTGTCAGACCCCTGAATCTGAGTACCAAGGCATAGACATGGCGAGTCTTACTCCATGCCAGAACCTACAAGTGTGGAGGACCACGCTAGCAAGGCAAAAACACATGAGTTAGATATGAAAATGAATGCAGGAGAGTTGGTGAGAAATTGAGTTTCATACTTATAGTGGTGAGATTCGCTGGTGAGTTCGGAACTTTGTAGAGAGAGGGATAAAGCACACAAATAGACCCTTAAGCCCGCTTAACGGGAAAGCTGCAGAGATGCTTCAAGCAAGCACCAGCACACGGTGGTGCGAAGATGTCCAGTGACGGGAACACAGGCCAAAATTCGAGAACCCAGCTTGACATGGATGGAAAGTCCAGCAAGCAAAGATATTATAGAAGGAAAGGATATGGCTATTGGCTAGAGGAGGATCAAGGCGATAGATGGATAAGAAACAGATGTCTATCTCGAAAGCCAAGGGAGATAAGGCTCGAAAAGGGTCCTGAACAAAAACCACCCCCCTTAAGCCTATCCAAACCGATTGAAAACGGATAAGAAGGCTTAGAGAAGACTTCAAAGGAGATGAGATCCTTGACTAAACGAGAGTCCTTATCAGAGAAGGATGCTATCCAAACTTTGAAGATAAGCCCTAATGTGATAAAGATTCGTGATCAAGATTAGGCGGCCTATCCGAAAACTGTGGGATAACTAAGAGGGAGTGTTTGAGTAGGACAGTCCTCAACTAGTATAAAAAGAGGGCTTGGGTTTAGTTGTAAAGACATTGAGTAATACAAATTTAAGTGTGTGGGTAGCTAGAGGCTTTGGGTACTCTTAGAGAGAGACAATTTTTTTGTAAATAGTTCTTATATTTTGAATAAAGGTTGAGAAAGAGTTCTCGTAATACTGTCTTCTTACTTTGTTTTTACATTGTTATCTCTTCTTCTTCGCTTGGCGTGGGTTTAAAGAGTTGGGCTGGCTAGGTGGACGCACTTAGCGCCATCACACTAAGATTACATTGATCTTGTAACAGACAATGTAACACCTACTATGGTGGTGATGGGTGACAGAGAATTAAGGTTCGATTCCGGAGAAGGAGCCTGAGAAACGGCTACCACATCCAAGGAAGGCAGCAGGTGGGCAAATTACGCAATCCTGACATGGGGAGGTAGTGACAATAAATAACAATACCGGGCTCTTGAGTCTGGTAATTGGAATAAGTACAATCTAAATCCCTTAACGAGGATCCATTGGAGGGCAAGTCTGGGGCCAGTAGTTGCGGTAATTCCAGCTCCAATAGCGTATATTTAAGTTGTTGTAGTTAAAAAGCTTGTAGTTGGACCTTAGGATGAGTCTACCGGTCCACCTACGGTGTGCACTGGTCGGCTCGTCCTTACTGCTGACGATGTACTCCTAGCCTTAATTGGTCGAGTCGTGCCTCCGGTACTGTTACTTTGTAGAAATTAGAGTGCTCAAAGTAAGCCTACGGTCTGAATACATTAGCATGGGATAACATCATAAGATTTTGATCATATTCTGTTGGCCTTCGAGATCGAAGTAATGATTAGCAGAGACAATCGAGGGAATTAGTATTTCATAGTCAGAGGTGAAATTCATGGATTTATAAAGATGAACAACTACAAAAGCATTTGCCAAGGATGTTTTCATTAATCAAGAACGAAAGTTGAGGGCTCGAAGACCATCAGATACCGTCCTAGTCATAACCATAAACAATGTCGACCAAGGATCAATGGACTCCGTTGGCACCTATGAGAAATCAAAGTCTCTGGGTTTCAGGGGAGTATGGTTGTAAGGCTGAAACCTAAAGGAATTGACGGAAGGGCACCACCAAGAGTGGAGCTTATGGCTTAATTTGACTCAACAAGGGGAAACTTACCAGGTCAGAACATGGTAAAGGTCGACAGATTGAGAGCTCTTTCTTGATTCTATGGGTGGTGGTGCATGGCCGTTCTTAGTTAGTAGAGGGATTTGTTTGGTTAATTCCGTTAACGAATGAGGCCTTAGCCTGCTAACTAACTACATGGAGGTGACCCTCCACAGCCAGCTTCTTAGAGGGACTATGGCCACTTAGGCCAAGGAAGTTTGAGGCAATAACAGGTTTGTGATGCCCTTAGATGTTATGAGCCGCACGCGTGCTACACTAACGTATTCAACGAGTTTATAGCCTTGGCCGACATGCCGAGGTAATCTTTGAAATTTCATCATGATGGGGATAGATCATTGCAATTATTGGTCTTCAACGAGGAATTTTGAGTAAGCGTGAGTCATCAGTTGGCATTGACTACGTCCCTACCCTTTGTACACACCGCCCGTCGCTCTTACCGATTGAATGGTCCGATGAAGTGTTCAAATCGCGGCGACATGGGCGGTCCGCTTCTCACGATGTCGCGACAAGTCAACTAAACCTTATCATTTAAAGGAGAAGTCGTAACAAGGTTTCCGTAGGTGAAACTGCGAAAGGATCATTGTCAAACACTCGCTCAGCAAAATGACCCATGAACACATTGTAAACACACCGGCGGGGCAGAGGGCTATCGAGCCCGTGGTCACTCCTTGCACGGTAAAGGTGCCCAAGCTCGCGCCCAAGCCCCTCATCGCATGTAACCACAAAACCCACAGCGCAGGATGCGCCAAGGAACTCGAATGAAAAAGCACGCCCTAGTCGCCCTGATCTCGATGAGCGACTGGCGATCGTGTCGTCCCTAAATGACGTCTAAAATGACTCTTGACGATGGATATCTCAGCTCTCGCATCGATGAAGAACGTAGCGAAATGCGATACCTAGTGTGAATTGCGAAATCCTGTGAATCATCGAGTCTTTGAACGTAAGTTTCGCACGAAGCCATTAGGCCGAGGGCACGTCTACCTGGCTGTCAAGCACCATTGCCCCTAACCTTCCTGCATCCCTTCAGGGAGGGAAAAGATGATCGCGGGGTGGATGTTGGCCTCTTGTGCACCTTTGGCTCACGGTTGGCCTAAAAAAAAGCCTTAAGCGATGTTAAGTCAAAGCTTAGCGGTGGTAGAGAAAGCCTCGTTCTCCCTCGTGCGCGGCTCACGGACCCAACGATCGATTGATCGAGATGCGACCCTAGGTCAAGCGGAACCACCTGCTGAGTTTAAGCATATGAATAAGTGGAAGAAAAGAAACTAACAAGGATTCCCCAAGTAACGGTGAGCGAACTGGGAAATGCCCAGCTTGAAAATCATGCACCCTCGGTGCCCGAATTGTAGTCCAGAAAAGTGTCCTCAGCGATGGATCGAGGCCTAAGTCCCCTGGAAAAGGGCACCAAAGAGGGTGAGAGCCCCGTCTCGCCCGGACCTTGTCACACCATTAGGCGCTCTCGACGAGTCGGGTTGTTTGGGAATGCAGCCCCAATAAAATGGCAAATTTCGTCCAAGGCTAAATACGGGCGAGAGACCAATAGCGAACAAGTACCGTGAGGGAAAGATGAAAAGGACTTTCAAAATAGAGTCAAAGAGTGGCCTTGCTATAATGATCCACTGAAATTCAACCCTTTCTCGCTTCGATTTGTCCCTTCGCCCCCCCTTCCCGAACCCCCACAATAATTGTCCCTCTCTTTTCAACAATCAATGCCCCGAGGTCTGAAATCATCCCTCAAGATAATGAACTGGAAAAAGAAGCAAGTCCTTTGGGCTTGTGGAGAATGAGAAACACAAGGAAAAAACACTTGGAAACATATCGGGAAGCATTGGGGAACTAAGTGTTAGTCCAATAAAATATATAATATCTAATAGAAACTTGTCCCTCGATGCTGTTCCTCAGTAAAATACTGCCCAGTGAGCGAACTAAGGGAGTCGTGTCACACGGACACTGGGCACAAGAGGCATGCCTCGGTAGCTTCCAGCAGGCACGGCATGGGCACCTTGCCCAGTGTGTAGTAACGGTGGGCATGCTAGCCAAACCACTAACACCCATCACTTACCAGCCCCCTCGTCCCTGACCCTCGACATGGTGCCTAGCGAGCGAGCTAGGGAAGCCGCATCGCACTGACCTTGGGCACGAGAGGCATGCTTCAGCAGCCCCCAACAGGCATGGCATGGGCAGCTTGCCCAGCGTGCAGCAGTGATGGGCGCGCTAGCCAGGTCATAGGCACGCTAGCTAGCCCCCTCGTCCTTGCCTGTCAACTTACTACCCAGCGAGCAAGCTAGGAGAGTCGCGTCGTACGAACCTCGGGCACCAGAGGCATACCTCGACAGCCCCCAGCAGGCACGGCATGGGCTGCTTGCCCAGCGTGCGATGGTGATCGGCGCACCAGCCAGGCCACGGGTGCCCATCGTCAGCCAGCCCCCTCTTCCCTACCCTCAACATGGTGCCCACCGTGCGAGCCAAGGGTGCCACAGCAGGCATGGTGCCAGCCTTGCTAGGGGCACCCCACGTGAGCCAGTCACAAGTATGCTCTATGGCTCGGTAGGTGCTGTGGGCGTTGATTTCATGGGCAAGCTAGGCTTGGTCATGTCCCCTGGCTGTGATGGACCTTGAGGGCAGCCATGGGGTGCTGGATGTGCACTGGAGAGGGCAGCCAGCGTGCACCCTGGGCCAGGCAAAGGTACAGTTGCCCTAGCCTGCTGGCTGCAATGCCCAGTTGCGAAACTAGTATGAATTGATAGTCTTTTCATCACGAAATTGGTCCCAAAATGACTCAAGTAAATCGCGTAATTCATGAGGAGTCTGCCCTGAAGTTTGGGATCATTTCGACTCACGGCTACTTTTGACGATTTTTTCAATTTTCAGCTCTAGAAAATTGATTAAAAAAAAGTTAATGCTCAGAAAATTCTGTAATCTTTTCTAGTGGTAGATATGATTATTCTCCATTTACGCACAAATTTTCAACTTAGAATTCCAAGTAGATAACTTTTTAGACCCATTATGACGTGCTCCCCCCTGCTCATCCCACATGGGTGGGCTCTAGGCTTGGGGAACCCAGCGCGCATGGCATGGGCAGGGCGGCTTGCTTCCCTGCCCATCCAGCCAGTGGTGCGTAACTGTGGCGGCCACCACCGCCAGCACGTAGGCGATCGACGATGTCGGTCAAAGAGTGTGGGATGCTCGATCAGAAGCCAACGGAGTAGGGAAAACGTGGGAAACGAAATCCAATAAATTGTGAGCAACGAAACAAGAAAAGTCGTGGGATAATGAGCTAGGATGTGGCTAAACAAGCTCGACGGTGTAGGCGGTGAGGCTAACAATGATGCAGGCTACGCAACGGCCAAATCACTAGGGGGATTTTGAGCATGCGGAGTGCTTCGTCGCAGGCCTTCGAGGCGGCGAGCGCAGAGTTGGATCTTGACGCTGAGGCTTGCCTAGGTGGACTCGTTGTGCAACATAATCGACGACACGATCGTCGATCACTAGCATTGAGCGAGCCACACAGCCAGCTTGGGCATGGCATGACAACCCTGCTGCCAAGGCCTCATCAATAGGAAAAACATAGGAAACGAAATCCACTAAATCATGGGATAATGAGCTGGGATGTGGCTAGACAAGTACGACAGTGTGGGTGACTAAGTTAACGATGATGCATGCTATACGAGGGCCAAATTGCTGGGGGGATTTCGAGCATGCGGAGTGCTTCGTCACAGGCCCTCGAGGCGATGAACGCGGGGTTAGATGCCAATGCTCACGCTTGCTGAGGCAAACTCTTTTCGCAGTGCAGTCGACGACACAATCGTCAGTCATTAGCATCAAGCGAGCCACATGGCCAGCTTGGGCACCGCGTGACACCCCTGCTACCAAGGCCTCATCGATGGTCCCTTGGCATTAATGAATCATCCCTCGCTATCGAAACAATTTTGCGCTTAACGGCTTGAGTACAATGACACTCGACGACCTGCATGATCGCTGAAGCTCAGATGCGAGTTCTATCGGGTAAAGCCTATGATTGAAGGCATCGGGGGCGCAATGCCTTCCACCTATTCTCAAACTTTAAATAGGTAGTACGGGGCGACTGCTTCATTGAGCCATCCCACGAAATCGAGAGCTCCAAGTGGGCCATTTTTGGTAAGCAAAACTGGCGATGCAAGATGAACCAAAAGCCTAGTTACGGTGCCCAACTGCACGCTAACCTAGAACTCACAAAGGGTGTTGGTCAATTAAAACAGCAAGACGGTGGTCATGCAAGTGGAAATCCATTAAGGAGTGCGTAACAACTCATCTGCCAAATCAACTAGCCCCGAAAATGGATGCTACTGGAGGGCATGACCTATACCTAGCCGTTGGGGCAAGGGCCAAGCCCTAGTGAGTAAGAAGGCACGATGGTTGCCATAAAACTCGAGGCACGAGCCTGGGCGGAGTTGCCATCGATGTAGATCTTGGTGGTAGTAGCAAATATTCAAATGAGAACTTTGAAGGTCGAAGAGGGGAAAGGTTCCATGTGAACGGCACTTGCACGTGGGTTAGTTGATCCTAAGAGACGGGGGAAGCACGTTAGATAGCGCCTCGGCGCGAGCTTCGAAAGAGGATCTGGTTAAAATTTTGAAACTGAGACGTGACGGCTAATGATAACGTTAGGGAGTCCAAAGACGTCAATGGGGGCCCCAAAAAGAGTTATCTTTTCGATTTAACAGCATGCCTACCCTGGAAATGGCTCAGTCGGAGGTAGGGTCCAATGGCTGAAGGAGCACTGCATGTCCCGTGGTGTTCGATAAGCCCCCAGTGGCCCATGAAAATCTGGAGGATCCAGTGCCTCCCACACTCGGTCATGCTCATAACCGCATCAAGTCTCCAAGGTGGACAGCCTCTGGTCAATGGAACAATGTAGGCAAGGGAAGTAGGCAAAATAGATCCGTAACCTCGGGAAAAAAGATTGGCTCTGAGAGCGAGTCGCCACGTGCTGGCCGGGGGACAGACTGGGAATGGTTCCTTTGGGGGCCTTCCCCGAGCATTGAACAACCAACTCAAACGTGGTACAGACAAGGGGGATCCGACTATTTAATTAAAACAAAGCATTGGGATGGTCCCTGCGCATGCTCACGCAATGTGATTTTTGCCCAATGCTCTGAATGTCAAAGTGAAGAAATTCAACCAAGTGCGGGTAAACGGCGGGAGTAACTATGACTCTTTTAAGGTAGCCAAATGCCTCGTCATCTAATTAGTGATGCGCATGAATGGATTAACGAGATTTCCACTATCCCTGTCTACTATCCAGCGAAAGCACAGCCAAGGAAACGGGCCTGGCAGAATCAGCGGGGAAAGAAGACCATGTTGAGCTTGACTCTAGTCCGACTTTGTGGAATGACTTGACAGGTGTAGGATAAGTGGGAACTAGAAATGTTGAAAGTGAAATACCACTACTTTTAATGTTATTTTACTTATTTTGTAAATCGGAGGCGGGGCGTCACCCCTTTTTTTGGACCCAAGGTCAGTTTCAGTCTTTCGATTCAGGCGGAAGACATTGTCAAGTGGGGAGTTTGGCTGGGGCAGCACATTTATTAAAAGATAACGCAGCTGTCCTAAGATGAGCTCAACGAGAACAGAAATCTCGTGTGGAATAAAAGGGTAAAAGCTCGTTTAATTTTGATTTTCAGTGCAAATACGAACCGTGAAAGCGTGGCCTATTGATCCTTTAGACCTTCAAAATTTGAAGCTAGAGGTGTCAGAAAAGTTCACAGGGATAACTGGCTTGTGGCAACCAAGCGTTCATAGCGACATTGCTTTTTGATCATTTGATGTCGGCTCTTCCTATCATTATGAAGCAGAATTCATCAAGTGTTGGATTGTTCACCCACCAATAAGGAACGTGAGCTAGGTTTAGACCATCATGAGACAGGTTAGTTTTACCCTACTGATGCCCATGTCGCGATAATAATTCAACCTAGTATGAGAGGAACCATTAATTCATACAATTGGTCATTGCGTTTGGTTGAAAAGCTAGTGGCATGAAGCTACCGTGTGCTGGATTATGACTGAACACCTCTAAGTCAGAATCTGGACTGGAAGCGATGCATGCGCCCATTGCTCGATTTTTGCCCCCGACCCCCCCCCCCTCGCATCCCTTCAAGTCGTGGTTGGCTTAAAAAAGATCCTCGAGCGATGCTGCATCATGGCTTGGCAATGCTAGAGGAAGCCTTGTGCTCCCTCGTGCACGCGTCGCTCGCTCGCAGCTCATGGACCTAATGATCGATTGATTGAGATGCGACCCTAGGTGAGGCAGCACCACCCGTTGAGTTTAAGCATATCAACAAGCAGAAGAAAAGAAACTTACAAGGATTCCCCTAGAACGGCGAGCAAACCGAGAAAAGCCCAGTTTGAAAATCATGTGCCCTCGACGCCCGAATTGTAGTATGGAGAAGCATCCTCAATGACAAACTGGGGCCCAAGTCCCTTGGAAAAAGGTGCCAGAGAGGGTGAGAGCCCCGTCTCACCCGGACCTTGTAGCACCACAAGGCGTTGTCGACGATCGAGTTGTTTGGGAATGCAGCCCCAATAAAGCGATAAAATCCGTTCAAGGCTAAATACGGGTGAGAGACCGACAACAAACAAGTATCGTGAGGAAAAGATGAAATAGACTTTGAAAAGAGAGTCAAAGAGTGCTTGAAATTGTCGGGAGGGAAGCGAATGAGGGCCAGCGATGCACCTCGGTAGGATGTGAAATGACCACGAGTTGGTCCGTCGATCGACTCGGGATGCGGACCGACGTAGATCATGACAGAGGCCCAAGCCTGAGCCTTTGATACGCTCGCGAAGATGTCATCGTCAAGATCATGGCTGGCAGCGCGCACCATCATGACAGTGCTTCGGCACCTGCGCGCTCCAGGCGTCGGCCAATGGGCTCCCCATTAGACCCGTCTTGAAACATGGACCAAGTAGTTTGCCATGCGTGCGAGTCAACGGGCGAGTGAACCCGTAAGGTGTAAGGAAGCTGATTGGTGGGATCCCTCGCGGGTGCACCGCCAAATGACCTCGATCATTTGAGAAGGGTTCGAGTGCGAGCATGCCTGTCGAGACTCAAAATATGGTGAACTATGCCTGAGCGGGGCAAAGCTAGAGGAAACTCTTGTGGAGGCATGCAACGATACTAATGTGCAAATCGTTCATCTGACTTGGGTATAAGGGCGAAATACTAATAGAACCGTCTAGTAATTAGTTTCTTCCGAAGTTTTCCTCAGGATAACTAGGGCTCATATGCAAGTTCTATTGGGTAAAGCCAATGATTAGAGGTATTAGAGGCATAATGCCCTTGACTATTCTCAAACTTTAAATAGTTAGTACAGGGTGGCTGCTTTGTTGAGCCGTCCCACGAAAATGAGAGCTCCAAGTGGGCCATTTTTGGTAAACAAAACTGGCTATGCGGCATGAACTAGAAGTCGGGTTACGGGGCCCAACTGTGCGTTAACCTAGAACCCAGAAAGGGTGTTGGTTGATTAAGATAGCAGGACAGTGGTCATTGAAGTCGAAATCCACTAAGAAGTGCGTAACTCACCTGCCGAATCAACTGGTCTCAAAAATAGATGGCATTAAAGCACGCGACCTATACTCGATCATTGGGGCAAGGGCCAAGCCCCAATGAATAGGAGGGCGTGGTGGTCACCGTAAAACCTAGGGCACAAGTCTAGGCAGAGCAGCCATCGGTGTAGATCTTGGTGGTAGTAGCAAATATTCAAATGAGAACTTTAAAGGCTGAAGAGGGGAAAGGTTCCATGTGAATGGCACTTGCACATAGGTTAGTCGATCCTAAGAGACAGGGGAAGCCTGTCGGATAGCCTCGGCATGAGTTTCGAAAGGGGATTCGGTTAAAATTTTGGAACTGGGATATGGCGACTGACGGTAACATTAGAGAGTCCAGAGATGTCAACAAAGGCCCTAGAAAGAGTTATCTTTTCTGTTTAACAGCCTACCCACCTTGGAAACGGCTTGGCCGAAGGTAGGGTTCAGCGGCTGAAAGAGCACCGCACGTCGCGTGGTGTCCAGTGCACCCACGGTGATCTTTGAAAATCCAGAGGACTAAGTGCCTGCTACGCCCGATCGTACTCATAACCGCACAGGTCTCCCAGGTGAACAACCTCTGGTCGATGGAACAATGTAGGCAAGGGAATTCGGCAAAATGGATCCGTAACCTTGAGAAAAGGATTGGCTTTACAGGCTAGGCACGGGGGTCCCAGTCTCGAACCCATTGGCTATCGATGGACTACTCTGGCTATTCTCGTGGTAAAAGCAGATCGCCGCATGCCGATCGAGGGATGAACTGGGAACGGTTCCTTTGGGGGCCTTCCCTGGGCATTGAACAGCCAACTCAAAACTGGTATGGACAAGGGGAATTTGACTGTTTAATTAAAACAAACCATTGCGATGGTCCCTACAGATGCTCACACAATGCGATTTCTGCCCAGTGCTCTGAATGTCAAAGTGAAGAAATTCAACCAGGCACGAGTAAACGGTGGAAGTAACTATGACTCTCCTAAGGTAGCCAAATGCCTCGTGATCTAATTAGCGACGCGCATGAATGGGTTAACTAGACTCCCACTGTCCCTGTCTACGATCCTGCAAAACCACAACCAAGGGAACGGCCCTGGCAGAATCAACGGGGAAAGAAGACCATGTTGAGCTTGACTCTAGTCCGACTTTGTGAAATGATTTAAGAGGTATAGGATAAGTGGGAGCCGAAAATAGTGAAAGTGAAATACCACTACTTTTAACGTTATTTTACTTATTCCGTTAATTGGAGGCGGGCGTCACCCCTCTTTTTAAACCCAAAGTCAGCTTCGATAGGCTGATCTAGATGGAAGACATTTTCAGGTGGGGAGTTTGGCTGGGGCAGCACATCTGTTAAAAGATAACGCAGGTGTCCTAAGATAAGCTCAACGATAACAAAAATCTCGTGTGGAATAAAAGGGTAAAAGCTTGTTTGATTCTGATTTCTCATACGAATACGAACCATGAAAGTGTGGCCTGTAATACTTTAGACCTTCAAAATTTGAAGCTAGAGGTATCGAAAAAGTTACCACAGGGATAACTGGCTTGTGGCAGCCAAGCGTTCATAGCGACGTTGCTTTTTGATCCTTCGATGTTAGGTCTTCCTATCATTGTGAAGAAGCATTCACCAAGTGTTGGATTGTTCAGCCACCAATAGGGAACTTGAGCTGGGTTTAGATTGTCATAAAACAGGTTAGTTTTACCCTACAGATGCCCGTGTCACGATAGTAATTCAACCTAGTACGAGAGGAACCGTTGATTCGCACAATTGATCATCGCGTTTGGTTGAAAAGTTAGTGACGCGAAGTTACCGTGTGCTGGATTATGAATGAACCCCTCTATGTCAGAATTTGGGCTAGAAGCGATGCATGCGCCTGTTGCCCGATTTTTGACCTAAAGTAGGGGCCTACGGACCCCAAAGTTACATGTCGTTAGCCAAGCCCTGCAGTGAAGGAGCCTCGCGAACTGCCTTGAAGTGTGATTCCCACCGAGCGATGGGTAGAATCAATCGCAGATGACTTAGATATATGACAGGGTATTGTAAGTGGCAGAGTGGCCTTACTGCCACGATCCACTGAGATTCAGCCCTTTGTTGTTTCGATTCATCCCTCCCCCCCCCCTTTCCCAGACCCCCACAACAATTGTCCATCTCATTTCGGTAATCAATGCCCTGAGGCCTGAAATCATCCCTCAAGATAATGATATGGAAAAAGAAGCAAGTCCTTTGGGCTTGTAGAGAATGAGAAACACAAGGGAAAACACTTAGAAACATATCAAGAAGCATTGGGGAGCCAAGTGTTACTCCAATAAAAAAAATATATATCTAACAGAAACTTGTCCCTCAATGCTGTCCCCCGGTAAAGTACTGCGCAGTGAGCGAGCCAGGGGAGCCACGTCACAAGGACATTGGGCACGGGAAGCATGCCTCAGCAGCCCCCGGCAAGTATGGCATGGGCAGCTTGCCCAGCATGCGGCTGCCGTGGGCACGCTTGTTAGGCCACTGGCGCCAATCACTTGCCAACCCCCTCTTCCCAGACCCTCGACATAGTGCCCAACGAGCGAGCCAGGGGAGCAATGTCGCACGGACCCTATGCACGGGAGGCAAGCCTCGGCAGCTGCTAGCAGGCACAGCATGGGCTGCTTGCCCTGTATGCAGCAGCGGTGGGCGTGCCAACCTGGCCACGGGCGCTTATCGTGAGCCAACCTCCTCGTCCCTATCCCACAACATGGTGCCTAGCGAGTGAGCTAAGGGAGCCATGTTACACGGCCCCTGGGCACGGGAAGCCTCCTTTGGAAGCCCTTAAAAGGCACAACATGGGCTACTTGCCTAGCATGCGATAGCGGAGGGCGCGCCAGCAAGACCATCGACGCCAATCGTGAGCGAGCCCCCTCATTTCTGTCCCTCAACGTAGTGCCCAGCGAGCGAGCCAGGGGAGCCACGTCACACAGACTATGGGCATAGGACGCATGCCTCGGCAGCCCCCAAAAAGCACGGCATGGGCTGCTTGAACAGCGTGTAGCAGCGTTGGGTGCGCCAGGCAGGCCACGGGCGACCATCGCGAGCCAGCCCCTCGACATAGTGCCCAACGAGCGAGCATGTGGAGCCACGTCGCACGAGCCCCCAGCCCCCAATAGGCACGGTATGCGCTGCTTGCCCAGCGTGCTGCAGTGGTGGGCACGCCAGCCAGGCCACAGATGCCCATACCCTCGACATAGTGGCAGCAAGTGAGCCAGGGAGCCGCATCACAAGTACCCTGGGCACAGGAGTCATGCCTCGGTAGCCCCCAACAGGCATGTCATAAGCTGCTTGCCCAGTGTGCGACAACGGTGGGGGGCCAGCCAGGCCACGGGCACCTATCACATGCCAGCCCCTCAATATAGTGCCCAGCAGGCGAGCCAGGGAGCCGTGTCGGATGGACCCTGGGAGGGGAGGCATGCCTCGGCAGCCCCCAGCAGGCACGGCATGGGCAGCTTGCCCAACGTGCGGCTGCGGTGTGCACGCCAGCGAGGCCACCGGCGCCTATCGCGAGCAAGCCCCTTCATCCCTACCCTTCGACATGGTGCCCAGCGAGCATCCCAAAGGAGCCGCATCGCACGGACCTTGGGCACGGAAGGCTTGCCTCGGTGGCACGCAACAGGCACGGCATGGGTAGATTGCCCTATGTGCGGCAGTGATGGGCGCGCCAGCCAGGCCACGAGTGGCCACGCAAGCTAGCCCCCTCGTCCCTGTCCCTCGACATGGTGCCTAGCGAGCGAGCCAGGGGAGCCATATTGCACGGACCCTTGGGATGGGAGGCATGCCTCGGCAGCCCCCAGCAGGCATGGCATGGGCTGCTAGCCCAGCGTGCGGCAGCGGTGGGTGTGCTAGCAACTCCATGAGCGCGCATCACAAGCCAGCCCCCTCGTCCCTGCCCCTCGACTTGGTGCCCAGCGAGTGAGCCAAGGGGGCTGCATCGCACGGATCCTAGGCACGGGAGGCTTGCCTCGGCAGCCTCAAGCATGCATGGCATGGGTTGCTTACCTAGCATTCGGCAGTGGTAAGCGCTAGCTAGGCCACTGGTGCCCATCGCTACCCAGCCACGTCATCCCTGTCCCTCGATGCAGTGACCAGTGAGCAAGCTAGTGGAGCCGCGTCGCATAGACCCTGGGCATGCATGACATGGGCTGCTTGCCCAGCGTCCTACAGTAGTGGGTGTGCCAGCCAGGCCACGAGCGCCTATCGTGAGCTAGCCATCTCGTGAGCAAGAGCAACCCTTTAACGGACTTGTTAAAGAAAGATAGCCCATGGGTATGGACCGATGAATGAAACAAGTCTTTTGAGGGATTAAAACAGGCAGTAGCCTCGGAACCAGTACTGTCCTTATCGAACTTTGAAGAGCCATTCGTGGTAGTCACAGACGCTTCTGATCGAGCAATCAGGGGTGTGTTGTGCAGAATGGCCATCCCATGGCATTCGAGAGTCGAAAACTCAAGGATGCAGAGCAGCGTTATTCGACTCATGAAAAGGAGATGACGACTGTTGTCCATTGCCTAGGGACATGGCAGCATTACTTGGTTGGGACGAAATTTAAGGTAATTACTAACAATGTCGCCAATAACTATTTTTTCTCCCAAAAAAAGCTATCTCTAAAATAAGCAAGATGGCAAGAGTTTGTGGCGGAGTTTGATTTTGTGTGGGAACATAAACCAGGCAAACAAAACCTCGTTGCTGATGTATTAAGCCACGTAGAAGTGCAAACTTATGTGGCTACTCTAATAGGTGTCCAAAGCAATTTACTCCAGCAAATAAGATCGGTAGCTGTGGAAGATATCGAATATGCCCAACTCATGGAGGAGGTGAGCAAAGGCTTGATCCGAAGATACTGGATCAAGGATGGGTTGCTATATGCTCGAGGAGATAGACTGTTTGTGCCTAAGTCTAGGAGACTTCGAAAACAGTTGCTGAGGCAAACCCATGACCCGCTATGGGCAGGTCACCCGGGCGTCGAGAAGATGCTTGCGCAATTGACAAAAGCCTATTACTGGCCCAAGTTGATGGAAGATGTGGAGGACTATGTTCACACATGCTTAGTTGCCAACAAGACAAAACGGATAGAAGGAGGAAGGCAGGTTTGCTCCAACCCTTGCCCATTTCGAAACACCCATGGGAGTCGGTGTCAATGGATTTCATTGTGGGCTTCCCAAAGGTATGGGGATTATCCGCTATAATGGTGATTGTTGATAGGTTCTCAAAGTATGTCATCTTTGTTCCTGTTACTCAAGCATGCCCAGCTGATACGGCCGTTGAGATGTTTTTCAAACATGTTGTTAAGTTGTTGGGTTGCCAAAAGACATTATGAGTGACAGAGATGCGAAATTCATGCGAAGATTCTGGATAGTGTTACTAAACATGATGGGAACAAAACTCAAATTCTCGACAGCAAACCATCCACAGACAGACGGTCAAACAGAAAGGGTAAATAGCTTGCTGGAGTATTTGCGGCACTACATGACTGCAAGCCAAAGAGATTGGCTTGAATTGTTAGATGTAACACAGTTTTGCTACAGCATCCACCACTCATCATCGACAGGTCTAAGTCCCGCAGAGGTAGCTTTTGGGCAACAACCAACGACGCCCCATGAGATAAGCAAGCAGAGGAGCCAAGGAAGCTATACAACAGCCTATCGCTATGCTCGGGATAAGCAAGAGTTGATTGACCAAGTGAGGGATAGCCTTTTTAAGGCACAGAGGCGTATGAAAAAATATGCTGACAAAAAGAGACGTGATGCTGAGTTCCAAGTTGGGGACAAGGTGCTACTGAAGCTGATACCCCAAATTTGGAAGAAAATCATAAAGAAGGGAGTTCATCGAGGCCTTATCCCAAGGTATGATGGACCATTCGAGATCGAGAAGAAAGTTGGAGCAGTAGCTTACAGTTTGAAGCTATCGCAACATCTAAAGATGCACCCAACATTCCACGTGAGCTTCCTCAAAGAGTTTCAAGAAGATGCTGATCGCGAAAGCAAGCAAGTTAAGCGTGCACCACCGATAACTCGAGTTCAATTTGACAAGGAAATAGAAAAAATCCTTGATAATCGAACAGAGGGCTATAGTAAGATGAATCAGAGGACATACTACTTAGTCCAGTGGAAAGGCACCAGTGAGGTGAATGCGAGTTGGGAAAAGGATACCACATTGTGGCAATTCGAGGACCAGATTAGGGCGTACCACAACACTAAGCCAACGAGGGCGTTGGGCTCTTCTAGTGGGGGTGGTTTTTCAGACCCTTGAATTGGAGTACCAAGGCATAAGCATGGCGAGTCTTGCTCCATGCCCCTACCTACAAGTGTGGAGGACCATGCTAGCAAGGCAAAAACGCATGAGTTAGATATGAAAACAAATGCGGGAGACTTGGTGAGAAATCGAGCTTCATACTTATAGTGGCGAGATTCACTGGTGAATTGGGAACGTTGTAGAGCAGGGGATGAAGCACACAAACAAACCCATAAGCCCGCTTTAGGGGAAAGCAGCAGAGATGCCTCAAGGAAGCACCAGCACATGGCAGTGCAAATATGTCCAATGATGGGAACACAGGGCAGAATCCAGTAACCCAACTTGGCATGGATGAAAAGTCTAGTAAGCAAAGATATTCCACAAAAAAAGGATATGGCTATTGGCTAGAGAAGGATCAAGGCGATAGAAGGATAAGAAAGAGATGTCTATCCAGAAAGCCAAGGGAGATAAGGCTCAGAAAGAGTCCTGAACGGAAACCACCTCCTCAAGCCTATCTAAACCGGTTGAAAGCGAATAAGAAGGCTTAGAGAAGACTTCAAAGGAGATGAGAACTTTGATTAAAGGACAGTCCTTGCGGGAGAAGGATGCTATCCAAATATCCTTGACTCATGAAGAGTCCTTGTAGGAGAAGGATACTATCCAAATGGAGAGTCCTTACGGGAAAAGGATGCTCTCCAAATATCCTAGACTCATGAAAACTCCATGCGGGAGAAGGATGCTATTCGAATATCCTTGACTCATGGAGAGTCCTTGTGGGAGGAGGATGCTATCTAAACTTTGAAGATAAGCCTCAATGGGATAAAAGATTCATGATCAAGATTAGGTGGCCAATCTGAACGACGGGAGATAACTAAGAGAGAGTGTTTGAGTAGGACACTCCTCAACTAGTATAAAAAGGGGGCTTGGGTTCAGTTGTAAAGACATTGAGTAATACAAACTCAAGTGTGTGGGTAGCTAGAGGCTTTGGGTACTCTTAGAGAGAGACCCTTCTTTTGTAAAGAGTTTCTTTATTTTGAATAAAGGTTGAGAAAGAGTTCTCGTAATACTGTCTCCTTACTTTGCTTTTACATTGTTATCTCTTCTTCTTCCCTTGGCGTGGGCTTAGAAAGTTGGGCTTGCTAAGTAGACGCACTTAGCGCCATCATACTAGGGTTACGTTAATCCCGTAACAAACAATGTGACACCTACTATGGTGGTGACGGGTGACAAAGAATTAGGGTTCGATTCCGGAGAAGGAGCCTGAGAAATGGCTACCACATCCAAGGAAGGCAGCAGGCGGGCAAATTACCCAATCCTGACACGGGGAGGTAGTGACAATATATAATAACACTGGACTCTTCGATTTTGATAATTGGAATGAGTACAATCTAAATCCCTTAACGAGGATCCATTGGAGGGCAAGTCAAGTGCCAACAGTTATGGTAATTCCAGCTCCAATAGCGTATATTTAAGTTATTGCATTTAAACAGCTCGTAGTTGGACCTTGGGATGGGTCGGCCGGTCCGCCTACGGTGTGCACCGGTTGGCTCATCCCTATTGCTAAGGATGCACTCCTGGCCTTAATTAGTAGGTTCGTGCCTCCGGTGCTGTTACTTTAAAAAAACTAGAGTGCTCAAAGCAAGCCTACGCTTTGAATACATTAGCATGGGATAACATCATAGGATTTCGATCCTATTCTATTAGCCTTTAGGATCGAAGTAATGATTAACAGGGACAGTTAGGGGCATTCGTATTTCATAGTCAGAGGTGAAATTCTTGGATTTATGAAAGATGAACAACTGCGAAAGCATTTGCCAAGGATGTTTTCATTAATCAAGAACGAAAGTTGAGGGCTCGAAGATGATCAGATACGTCCTCGTCTCAACCATAAACAATGCTGATCAGGGATCAGCGGATGTTGCTTTTAGGACTCCGTTGGCACCTTATGAGAAATCAAAGTCTTTGGGTTTCGGGGGGAGTATGGTCGTAAGGTTGAAACTTAAAGGAAGGGCACCACCAAGAGTGGAGCTTGCGGCTTAATTTGACTCAACATGGGGAAACTTACTAGGTCCAGATATAGTAAGGATTGACAGACTGAGAGCTCTTTCTTGATTCTATGGGTGGTGGTGCATGGCCGTTCTTAGTTGGTGAAACGATTTGTCTGGTTAATTTCGTTAACGAACGAGACCTCAACCTGCTAACTAGCTACATGGAGGTGACCCTTCACGATCGGCTTCTTAGAGGGACTGTGGCCGCTTAGGCTAAGGAAGTTTGAGGCAATAATAAGTCTGTGATGCTCTTAGATGTTCTGAGCCGCATGCACGCTACACTGATGTATTCAATGAGTTTATAGCCTTGGCCGACAGGCCCGGGTAATCTTTGAAATTTCATCATGATGGGGATAGATCATTGTAGTTATTGGTCTTCAACAAGGAATTTCAAGTAAGCACGAGTCATCAGCTTGCGTTGACTACGTGCTTGCCCTTTGTACACACCGCCCATCGCTTCTACCGATTGAATGGTCCGGTGAAGTGCTCGGATCACGGCGATGTGGGTGATTCGCTGCTCATGACGTCGCGAGAAGTCCATTGAACCTTATCATTTAAAGGAGAAGTCGTAATAGGGTTTCGTAGGTGAACCTGTAGAAGGATCATTGTCAAGCACCTTCACCCCCGACCTTCCCACATCCCTTCGAGAAGGGAAGGGACGATCGCGGGTGGATGTTGGCATCTCGTGTGCCTTTGGCTAGCAGTTGGCCTAAAAAAGAGCCTCGAGCGACGTCGCGTCAAAGCTTAGCGATGGTAGAGAAAGCCTCGTGCTGCCTCATGCGTGGCTCACGGACCCAACGATCGATTGATCGAGATGCAACCCTAAGTCAGGCGGGACCACCCATTGAGTTTAAGCATATCAATAAATGGAAGAAAAGAAACTAACAAGGACTCCCTTAGTAATGGCGAGCGAATCGGGAAAAGCCCAGATTGAAAATCGTGCACCCTCGACGTCGAAGAGGGTGAGAGCCCCATCTCGCTCGGACCTTGTCACACCACGAGGTGCTATTGACTAGTCGGGTTATTTGGGAATGCAGCCCCAATAGGGCGGTAAATTCTGTTTAAGGCTAAATACGGGCGAGAAACCGATAGTGAACAAGTACCGTGAGGGAAAGATGAAAAGGACTTTGAAAAGAGAGTCAAAGAGTGCTCAAAATTGTTGGGAGGGAAGTGAATGGGGGCCGACGATGCACCTCGATCGAATGTGGAACAGCCACGAGCCGATTCGCCAATCGACTTGAGGTGCGGACTGATATGGATCGCGATGGCAGCCCAAGCCCGAGCCTTTGATACGCTCACAGAGACATTGTTGTTGAGATCGTGGCTGGCAGAGGGTGCGCCATCACGACTGTGCGTTTGCACCTGCATGCTCTCGACATCAGCCAGTGGGCTCCCCATTCAACCCGTCTTGAAAACACAGACCAAGGAGTCTGACATTCTTGTAAGTCCCGTAAGGCACAAGGAAGCTAATTAGCGGGATCCTCGCGGGTGCACTGCTAATCAACCTCAATCTTTTAAGAGGGGTTTGAGTGTAAGCATACCTGTCGGGACCCGAAAGATGGTGAACTATGCCTGAGCATGGCGATGCCAGAAGAAACTTTGGTGGAGGCCCACAGCGATACTAACATGCAAGTCATTCGTCTGACTTGGGTATAAGGGTGAAAGACTAATCGAACCATCTAGTAGCTAGTTCCCTTTGGAGTTTCCCTCATGATAGCTGGAACTCAGATGCGAGTTCTATCGGGTAAAGCCACTGATTAGAGGTATCGAGGGCATAATGCCCTCGACTTATTCTCAAACTTTAAATAGGTAGTACGGGGCGGCTGCTTCGTTGAGCCATCCCACGGAATCGAGAGCTCCAAGTGGGCCATTTTTGGTAAGTAGATTTAGCGATGCAGGATGAGCCAAAAGCGGAGTTACAGTGCCCAACTGCGCGCTAACCTAGAACCCACAAAGGTGTTGGTCAATTAAGACAGCACGACGGTGGTCATGGAAGTGGAAATTCACTAAGGAATGCCTAACAACTCATCTGCCAAATCAGCTAGCCCCGAAAATAGATGGCACTAAAGCGTGCAACCTCTACCCGGCTGTTGGGGCAAGGGCCAAGCCCCAATGAGTAGAAAGGTATGGTGGTCATCGCAAAACTCGAGGTGTGAGCTTAGGCAAAGTGGCCATCGATGCAGATCTTGGTGGTAGTAACAAATATTCAAATGAGAACTTTGAAGGCTGCAGAGGGAAAAGGTTCCATGTGAACGGCACTTGCACATGGGTTAGTTGATCCTAAGAGACGGGGGAAGCCCGTCGGATAGCGCCTCAGCGCGAGCTTCGAAAGGGGATCCAATTAAAATTCGGAGGACCGAGTGCCTCCCACGCCTGATCGTACTCAAAATCGCATCAGGTCTCCAAGGTGAACAGCCAATGGTCGATGGAACAATGTAGGCAAGGGAAGTCCGCAAAATGGATCCGTAACCTCGGAAAAGGATTGTTTCTGAGAGTGGGTCGCCGCATGCTGGCCGAGGGATGGACTAGGAACAGTTCCTTTAGGGGCCTTCCTTGAGCATCGAACAGCCAACTTAAACGTGGTATAGACAAGGGGAATCCAACTATCTAATTAAAACAAAGCATTGCGATGGTCCCTGCGGATGCTCACGTAATGTGATTTCTGCCCAGTGGTCTGAATGTCAAAGTGAAGAAATTCAACCAAGCATGGGTAAACAGTGGGAGTAACTATGACTCTCTTAAGGTAGCAAAATGCCTCGTCATCTAATTAGTGACACGCATGAATGGATTAACGAGATTCCCATTATCCCTGTCTATTATCCAACGAAACCACAGCCAAGGAAATGAGCTTGGCAGAATCAGCGGGGAAAGAAGACCATGTTGAGCTTGACTCTAGTTTGACTTTATGGAATGACTTGAGAGGTGTAGGATAAGTGGGAGTCGAAAATGGTGAAAGTGAAATACCACTACTTTTAACATTATTTTACTTATTTTATGAATCGGAGGCGGGGCGTTACCCCTCTTTTTGAACCCAAGGTCGGTTTTAGTCGATCAATTCGGGCTGAAGATATTGTCAGGTCGGGAGTTTAGCTGGGGCAGCACATCTATTGAAAGATAACTCAGGTGCTCTAAGATGAGCTCAATGAGAACAAAAATCTCGTGTGGAACAAAAGGGTACAAGCTCATTTAATTTTGATTTTCAGTACGAATATGAACCGTGAAAGTGTGGCCTATCGATCCTTTTGGCCTAAAGGTGTCAGAAAAGTTCACAGGGATAATTGGCTTGTGACAGCCAAGCGTTCATAGTGACGTTGCTTTTTAGTCCTTTGATTTTTGGCTCTTCCCATCATTGTGAAGTAGAATTCAACAAGCGTTGGATTGTTCACCCACCAATAGGGAACATGAGCTGGGTTTAGACCATCGTGAAACAGGTTAGTTTTACCCTACTGATGCCCGTGTTGCCATAATAATTCAACCTAGTACGAGAGAAATCGTTGATTCGCATAATTGATCATCGCGTTTGGTTGAAAAGCTAGTAGCGTGAAGCTACCATGTGCTGGATTATGATTGAACGCCTCCAAGTCAGAATTCAGATTAGAAATGATGCATATGCCCATTGCCCGATTGTCGACCTGCAGTAGGGGCCTCCCGGCCCCAAAAGGCACGTGTCGTTGGCCAAGCCCACGCGACAGAGGAGCCTCACGGGCTGCCTTGAAGTGCGATTCCTACCGAGCAATGGGTAGAATCATTTGCAAATGACTTAAATACACGACGGGGTATTGTAAGTGGCAAAGTTGCCTTGCTGCCACGATCCATTGAGATTCAGCCCTTTGTCGCTTCGATTTGTCCCTTTCCCCCTCCCGAACCCCTACAATAATTGTCCCTATCTTATCGGTAATCAATGCCTCGAGGTTTGAAATCCTTTCTCAAGATAATGACCCAGAAAAAGAAGAAAGTCTTTTGGGCTTGTAGAGAATGAGAGACATAAGGGAAAAACACTTGGAAACATATCAAGAAGCATTGGGGAACCAAGTGTTACTCCAATAAAAAATATATATATCTAACAAAAACTTGCCAAGCGAGTGAGCTAGGGGAGCCGTGCCACATGGACCTGGGCATGGGAGACATGCCTCGGCAGCCCCCAGCAGGCAGAGCATGGGCTGCTTGCCTAGTGTGCGATAGCAGGGGTGTGCCATCCAGGTCACGGGGGCCAATCGCGAGCCCCCTCATCCCTGCCCCTCGACTTACTGCCCAGTGAGTGAGCCAGGGGAGCCATGTTGCAAGGACTCTGGGCACTAGAGGCATGCCTCGGCAGCCCCCAACAGGCACGGCATGGGTTGCTTGCCCAGCGTGCGAAAAGCGGTGGGCGTGCCAACCACGTCACGAGCGCTCATCGTGAGCTAGCCCCTTTGTCCCTGCCCCTCGACTTTCTACCTAGCGAGCGAGCCAAGGAAGCCACATTGCATGGACCCTGGGTACTAGAGGCATGCCTCGGCAGCCCCCAACAGGCATGGCATGGGCTGCTTGCCAAGCATTCGGAAGCGGTGGGTGCGTCAGCCACTCCACGGGCACCAATTGCGAGCTAGCTCCCTCGTCCCTGCCCCTCATCTTACTGCCCAGCGAGCCTACCAGGGAAGCCACGTGGCACAGACCCTGGGCACAGGAGGCATGCCTCGGCAGCCCCCAACAGGCATGGCATGGTTTGCTCGCCTAGTGTGCGGCAGCGATGGGCAGGCCAGCGAGGCCACGGGTGCCCTACGCGAGCCAGCCCCCTTATCCCTGCCCCTCGACATGGTGCCCAGTGAGCGAGCCCAGGGGAGCTGCATCATATGGACCCTAGGCATGGGAGGCATGCCTCGGCAGCCGCCCCGCCTGGCACAGCATAGGCTGCTTCCCCAGCGTGCGGTAGCGGTGGGACACTAGCCAGGCCACGAGCGCCCATTGTGAGCCAGCCTCCTCATCCCTACCTCTCGACATGGTGTTTAATGTGCGAGGCAGAGGTGCCATAGCAGTCCCCAGTAGGCATGGCGCCAGTCTTGCCAAGGGCGCCCCACAGGAGCTAGCCGCGAGCATGCTGTGAGGCTCGATACGTGCTATGTGCGTTGATTTCATGGGCAATCTGGGCTTGGTCGTGTCCCTTGGCTATGGTGGACCCTGAGGGCAGCCATGGTGTGGCTAGAGGTGCGCTGGACAGGGCAGCCAACATGCACCCTGGGCCAAGCAGAGGCACAACTGCTCTAACCTGTTGGCCGCAATGCCTAGTTACGAAATTGGTGTGAATTGACAGTCTTTTCATCACGGAATTGGTTCCAAAATGACTCAAATAAATCGTGTAATTCATGAGGAGTCTGCCCTTGAAGTTTGGGATTATTTTAACTCACGGGCTATTTTTGATGATTTTTTAAATTTTTGGCTGTAGAAAAATCATTAAAAAAAATGTAATGCCCAAAAAATTCTAAAATCTTTTATGGTGGTAGATATGGTTATTCTCCATTTATGTACAAAATTTAAAGTAAATAATTTTTTAGACCCATTATGACAGCTCAAACATATTGATGTTTCTCTCCTACCAGGAGTGAAATTTCATTTAAGACTCTTTAGGGGGGAGGTGGTCACCTAGCTTGCTAGGTGCCAACGGGCCATGGGTGCTCCCCCCTGCCCATCCCAAATGGGTAGGCTCTGGGCTTGTGGAATCCAGTGCACATGGCATGGGCAAGGCGGCTTGCTACCTTGCCCATTCAACTGGTGGGGCGTGGCTGTGGCGGCCACCACCGTCGGTAGGCAGGCGGCCAGCAACGTCGGCCGAAGAGTGTGGGATGCCCCATCAATAGCCAACGGAGTGGGAAAAATGTAGGAAATGAAATTCGCTAAATTGTAGGCAATAAAATGAGAAAAATCGTGGGATAATGAGCAGGGATGTGGCTAGACAAGCTCGACAGTGTGGGCGACAAAGCTAACGATGATGCATGCTACGCGAGGGCCAAATCACTAGGGGGATTTCGAGCCTGCAGAGTGCTTCATTGTAGGCCCTCGAGGCGATGGACGTGGGGTTAGATCCCGATGCACTTGGCTAGGCGGCTTCATTGCGCAACACGATCGATGACACAATCGTGGGCCGTTAGCATCAAGCGAGCCACATGGCCAGCCTGGGCACCGCGTGACACCCCTGTTGCCAAGGCCTCATCATTGGGAAAAAACATGGGAAATGAAATCCACTAAATCGTGGGATAATGAGCTGGGATGTGGCTAGACAAGCATGATGGTGTGGGCAATGAAGCTAACGATGATGCATGCTATGCGAGGGCCAAATCGCTGGGGGGATTTTGAGCAGGCGGAATGCTTCGTCATAGGCCCTCGAGGCAACAGACACAGCTTAGATCCCGACGCTCAGGGTTACTGAGGTAGACTCATTGCGCAACGTGATTAATGACATGATCGTCGTTCGATAGCATCAAGTGAGCCACACGACCAACCTGGGCACCGTGTGACACCCCTGCTGCCAAGGCCTCATCGATGGTCCCTCGAAGAATCATCCCTCGCTATTAAAACAATTTTGTGCATAGCGGCTTGGGTGTGGCGGCACTCGATGACCTGCATGATTGATGGGCCTTTCGCTCGTCGGTTGCAGCTCGTTAGGGGCTATTGCTGCCCATTTGTACGTGTAGCGTGCGAGTGGTGATCTAGTCGTGTGCGTTGGCAGGCTCCATGCTCCCCCATGGAACTGTCGGCTAGCACGTCGCTTCAAGCTTGATCCTAAGCCATACGTCAGCTTTTCGTGGGTGACATCGGGACCCTATGTTACGTGCCTTCATAAACTAAATTCAATGATTCAAGTCTGTTGTTTTTGCACCATGTCCCTTGCGGGCATGGGTGGAAACCTAAGCCGGGCCTCGTGCTCCAAGTGTGGCTTGCTTTGGCACATGAGCACTCAATCGTCCCCTGGGTGTGAAAAGTGTTGCGACTGGAGTGGCCACGGCCTATGCTTGTCTAAGCGAAAGTATTTGTCCCATGTCCCATTGATTTTGAACGATGACCGCGATAGGTTTGGCCTCAATAGGCCTTGCAGAATGCTTCGGTCCTAGTTGGCGCAGTGTCTTAAAGGATGCTATTTGGTTGATCCTGTCAGTAGTCATATGCTTGTCTCAAATATTAAGCCATGTATGTGTAAGTATGAACTAATTCAGACTGTGAAACTGCGAATGGCTCATTAAATCAGTTATAGTTTGTTTGATGGTACCTACTACTTGGATACCTATAGTAATTCTAGAGCTAACAAGTGTAATAAACCCCGACATCTGAAAGGGGTGTATTTATTAGATAAAAGGTCGACGCGGGCTTCACCTGTTGCTCTGTTGATTCATGATAACTTGACGGATCGCAAGGCCATCATGCCGGCGACGCATCATTCACATATTTCCCCTATCAACTTTCGATGGTAGGATAGTTGCCTAGTGTCAGACCCCTTGAATCTGAGTAATCGGCATAGGCATGGTGAGTCTTGCTCCATGCCCGGACCTACAAGTGTGGAGGACCACGCTAGCAAGGCAAAAATGCATGAGTAAGATATGAAAACTAATGCGAGAGACTTGGTGAGAAATCGAGTTTCATACTTGCAGTGGTGAGTTTTGCCAGTGAGTTGGGAATGTTGTAGGGTGAGGGAGTGAAGCACACAAACAAACCCATAAGCCCACTTAAGGGGAAAGCAGCAGAGATGCCTCCAGCAAGCACTAGCACATGGTGCTGCAAATATGTCCAGTGACGAGAACACATGGCAGAATCCGAGAACCCAGCTTGGCATGGATGGAAAGTCTAGCAAGCGAAGATATTCCACAAAGAAAGGATATGGCTATTGGCTAGAGGAGGATTAAGGCGATAGAAGGATAAGAAAGAGATGTCTATCCCAAAAGCCAAGGGAGATAAGGCTTAAAAAGAGTCCTGAACGGAAACTACCTCCTCAATCCTATCCAAACCGATTGAAAACGGATAAGAAGGCTTGGAGAAGACTCTAAAGGAGATGAGATCCTTGACTCAAGGAGAGTCTTTGTGGGAGAAGGATGTTATCCAAACTTTGATGATAAGCCTCAATGAGATAAAGATTCGTGATCACGATTGGGTGGCCTATCCGAAAAATGTGGGATAACTAAGAGGGAGTGTTTGAGTAAGACACTCCTCAACTAGTATAAAAAAGGGGCTTAGGTTCAGTTGTAAGCACATCGAGTAATACAAACTCAAGTGTGTGGATAGCTAAAGGCTTTGGGTGCTCTTAGGGAGAGACCCTTCTTTTGTAAAGAGTTCCTTTATTATCAATAAAGGTTAAGAAAGAGTTTTCATAATATTGTCTTCTTACTTTGCTTTTGCACTGTTGGCTCTTATTCTTCTTTTGGCATGGGCTTAGAATGTTGGGCTGGTTAGGTAGACGCATCTAGCGCCATAACACTAGAGTTGCGTTGATCCCGCAATTGACGGTGTGACACCTACTATAGGGATGACGGGTGACGGAGAATTAGGGTTCGATTCTGAAGAAGTAGGTGCGCAAATTACCGATTCCTGACACGGGGAGGTAGTGACAATAAATAACAACACGGGCTCTTCGAGTTTAGTAATTAGAATGAGTACAATCTAAATCTTTTAACGATGATCCTTTGGAGGGCAAGTCTAGTCCCAGCAGTCGTGGTAATTCCAGCTCCAATAGCGTATATTTAAGTTGTTATACTTAAAAAGCTCGTAGTTGGACCTTGGGACGGGTCGGCAGATCCGCTTACGGTGTGCACTGGTTGGCTTGCTCCTACTGTCGGCGATGCGATCTTAGCCTTGATTGGCCGGTTCGTGCCTTCGGCGCTATTACTTTGAAGAAATTAGAGTCCTCAAAGCAAGCCTATGCTCTAAATACATTAGCATGGGATAGCATCATAAGATTTCGATCCTATTCTGTTGGCCTTCGGGATCGGAGTAATGATTAACAGGGACAGTCTGGGGCATTCGTATTTCATAGTCAGAGGTGAAATTCTTGGATTTATGAAAGACAAACAACTGCGAAAGGATTTGCCAAGGATGTTTTCATTAATTAAGAACAAAAGTTAGAGTCTCGAAGACGATCAGATACCATCCTAGTCTCAACCATAAACAATGCCGACCAGGGATCAGCGGATGTTGCTTTTAGGACTCTATTGGTACGTTATGAGAAATCAAAGTCTTTAGGTTCCAGAGGGAGGATGGTCGCAAGGCTGAAACTTAGAGAAATTGACAGAAGAGCACCAGCAGGAGCAGAGCCTGCAGCTTAATTTGACTCAACACGGGGAAACTTACTAGGTCCAAATATAGTAAGGATTGATAGATTAAGAGCTCTTTCTTCATTCTATGGGTGGTGGTGCATGGCCGTTCTTAATTGGTGGAGCGATTTATCTGGTTAATTCCGTTAACGAACAAGACCTTAGCCTACTAACTAGGTACGTGAAGGTGACCCTCCACGGCCAGCTTCTTAGTAGGACTATGGCCATTTAGGCCAAGAAAGTTTGAGGCAATAACAGGTTTATGATGCCTTTAGATGTTCTAAGCCGCACGCGCACTACACTAATGTATTCAATGAGTTCATAGCCTTGGCGGACAGGCCCGAGTAATCTTTGAAATTTCATCATGATGGGGATAGATCATTGTAATTGTTGGTCTTCAACAAGGAATTCCTAGTAAGCGTGAGTCATTAACTTGCATTGACTACGTCCCTGCCCTTTGTATCCACCGCCTGTTGCTCCTACCGATTGAATGGTCCGATGAAGTGTTTAGATCGTGGTGACGTGGGCGGTTCACTGCTCACAACATCGCGAGAAGTCCACTGAACCTTATCATTTAGAGGAAAGAGAAGTCGTAACCAGGTTTCCGTAGGTGAACCTGCAGAAGGATCATTGTCGAAAACTCGCTCAGCGAAATGACCCATGAACACATTGTAAACACACTGGCAGGGCAGAGGGCTCTCAAGCCCCTCGTCCCGCCTCACGTGGCAAGGGTGCATGGGCTTGCGCCCAAGCCCCTCATCACGTGCAATAACAAAACCCACAGTGCGGGATACACCAAGGAACTCGAATGAAAAAGCACGCCCCAATCGCCCCAATCTCAGTGCGCGGTCGACAATCGCGTCATCCTTAAACGATGTCTAAAATTACTTTTAACAATGGATATCTTGGCTCTTGCATTGATGAAGAACGTAGCGAAATGCGATACTTGGTGTGAATTGCAGAATCCCATGAACCATCTAGTCTTTGAATGCAAGTTGCGCCCGAAGCCATCAGGCCGAGAGCACGTCTGCTTGGGTGTCAAGCACCGTCGCTCCTAACCCCCCTGCATCCTTTCGGGGAGGGGAAGGACTATCCAGTGTGCCTTCGGCTCGTGGTTGGCCTAAAAAAGACCCTTGAGCTACGCCACGTCACGACTTGGCAGTGGTAGAGAAAGCCTTTTTCTGCCTTATGCACGCATCGCTAGCCCGTGGCTCACGGACCAAATGATCGATCGATCAAGATGCGACCCCGGGTCAGGCGGGACCACCCGATGAGTTTAAGCATATCAATAAACGGAGGAAAAGAAGCTAACAAGGATTCCCTTAATAACGGCAAGCGAACCAGGAAAAGTCCAGCTTGAAAATCGTGCGCCCTCGACGCTCGAATTATAATCTAGATATGCATCCTTAACGATGGACCGCGGCCTAAGTCCCCTAGAAAGGGGTGCTGAAAAGGGTGAAAGCCCTTGTCATACCACGAGGTGCTATCGACGAGTCAGGTTGTTCGGGGATGCAGCTCCAATAGGGCGGTAAATTTTGTCAAAGGCTAAATACGGGCGAGAGACCGATAGCGAACAAGTACAGCGAAGGAAAGATGAAAAAGAATTTGAAAGGAGAGTCAAAGGGTGCTTGAAATTGTCGGGAGGGAAGCGAATGGGGGCTGGCAATGCACCTCGGTCGGATGTGGAATGACCATGAGCCAATCTGTCAGTAGACTCGGGGTGCAGACCGACGTGGATGGCGATGACGGCCCAAGCTCAAGCCTTTGATACGCTCGTAGAGACATCATCGTCGAGATCATGGCTGGCAGCATGCTCCATCACGATGGTGCTTCGGCACCTGCGTGCTTCCGACGTCGGCCAGCGAGCTCACCATTCGACCTGTCTTAAAACACAAACCAAGGAGTCTGACATGCATGCGAGTCAACGGGTGAGTAAACTCGCAAGGTGCAAGGAAGTTGATTGATGGGATCCCTCGTAGGTGCACAGTCGACCGACCTCGATCTTTCAAGAAGGGTTCGAGTGCGAGCATGCCTATCGGGACCCGAAAGATGGTGAACTATGTCTGAATGGGGCAAAGCCAGAGGAGACTCTAGTGGAGACCCGCAGCGATATTGACGTGCAAATCATTCGTCTGACTTGGATATAGGGGCGAAAGACTAATCAAACTGTCTAGTAACTGGTTCCCTCCGAAGTTTCCCTCAAGATAGTTGGAGCTCATATGCGAGTTTTATAGGGTAAAGCTAATAATTAAAGGCATCAGGGGCACAATGCCCTCGACCTATTCTTAAACTTTAAATAGGTAGTACGGGGCGATGCCTCATTGAGTCGTCCACGGAATCGAGAGCTCCAAGTGGGCCATTTTTGGTAAGCAGAACTGGCGATGCGAGATGAACCAAAAAGCTGACTTATGGTGCCCAACTGTGCGCTAACCAAGAACCCACAAAAGGTGTTGGTCGATTAAGACAGCAGGATGGTGGTCATGGAAGTGGAAATCCACTAAGGAGTGCGTAACATCGCACTTGCTAAATCAACTAGCCCCAAAAATGTACGGCGCCGAAACGCACGGCCTATACCCAGCCATTGGGGCAAAGGCCAAGCCCCAATGAGTAGGACGCCGTAGTGGTCGTCGAAAAACTCGAGACATAAGTCAGGCAGAGCGACCATCGGTACAGATCTTAGTGGTAGTAGCAAATATTCAAATGAGAACTTTGAAGGCCAAAGAGGGAAAAGGTTCAATGTGAACGGCACTTGCACATGGGTTAGTCGATCCTAAGAGATGGCGGAAGCCCGTCGGATAGCGCCTCAGCGCGAGGCTCGAAAGAGGATCTGGTTAAAATTTTTGAATCGGGACGTGGCAGCTGACAATAACATTTGGGAGTTCGAAGACATCAATGAGGACCCCTAAAAGAGTTATCTTTTCTGTTTAACAGCCTGCCCACCCTGAAAATGGCTCATCGAAGTTAGGGTCTAATGGTTGGAAGAGCATTGCATGTTGCGTGGTGTTTGGTACGCCCCCGACGGCCCTTAAAAATCTGGAGGACCGAGTGCCTCCCACACCCGATCATACTTATAACTGCATCAGGTCTCCAAGGTGAACAGCCTCTGGTCGATGAAACAATGTAGGCAAAGGAAGTCGACAAAATGGATCCGTAACCTCGGGAAAAAGATTGGTTCTGAGGGCTGGCCACGGGGGTCCCAGTCTTGAACCCGTCGACTTTCGGTGGACTGCTCAAGCTGCTCCCGCAACCAGAGCGGGTCATCGCGTGCCGATTAGGGGACGGACTAGGAACGGTTCCTACGGGGGGCTTCCCCGGGCATCGAACAACCAACTCAGAATTGGTATGGACAAGGGGAATCCGACTGTTTAATTAAAACAAAGCATTGCGATGGTCCCTGCGGATGCTTATGCAATGTAATTTTTGCTTAGTGCTCTGAATGTCAAAGTGAAGAAATCCAACCAAGCATGGGTAAACGGCGGGAATAACTATGACTCTCTTAAGGTAGCCAAATGCCTCATCATCTAATTAGTGACGCGCATGAATGGATTAACGAGATTCCCACTGTCCCTGTCTACTATCTAGCGAAAACACAGCCAAGAGAATTTAGCTTGGTAGAATTAGCGGGGAAAAAAGATCCTGTTGAGCTTGACTCTAGTCCGACTTTGTGAAATGACTTGAGAGGTGTAGGATAAGTGGGAGTCGGAAATGGTAAAAGTGAAATATCACTACTTTTAACGTTATTTTACTTATTCCAAGAACCGAAGGCAGGGCACCGCCCCTCTTTTTTAACCTAAGGTTGGCTTCGACCGTTCGATCCGGAAGGAAGACATTGTCAGGTGGGGAGTTTGGCTGGGGTGGCACATCTGTTAAAAGATAATGCAGGTGTCCTAAGATGAGCTCAACGAGAATAGAAATCTCTTGTGGAACAAAAGGGTAAAAGCTTGTTTGATTTTGATTTTCAGTACGAATACGAACCGTGAAAGCATGGCCTATCGATTCTTCAAACCTTGGAAATTTGAAGCTAGAGGTGTTAGAAAAGTTACCACAACGATAATTGGCTTGTGGCAGCCAAGCGTTCCTAGCCACGTTGCTTTTTGATCCTTCGATGCCGACTCTTCCTATCATTGTGAAGCACAATTCACCAAGTGTTGGACTGTTCACCCACCAATAGGGAATGTGAGCTGGGTTTAGACTGTCATGAGACAGTTTAGTTTTACCTTATTGATGCCCGCGTCGCGACAGTAATTCAACCTAGTATGAGAGGAACCTTTGATTCGCACAATTGGTCATCGCGCTTGATTGAAAAACCAGTGGCGTGAAGCTACCGTGTGCTGGACTATGATTAAACGCCTCTAAGTCAGAATCCGAGCTAGAAGAGATGCATGCGCCCATCGTTCGATTACCGACCTGTAGTAGGGGCCTCCCGGCCACAAAAGGCACGTGTTGTTGGCCAAGCCTGCACGGCAGAGGAGCCTCATGGGCTGCCTTGAAATGTGATTCCCACAGAGTGACGGGTAAAATCATATGTAGATGACTTAAATATGCGATGGGGTATTGATAGTGGCAGAGTGGCCTTGCTGCCATGATCCACTGAGATTCAGCCCTTTGTCGCTTTGATTCATCCCTCCCTCTCCCTCCCGAACCCCCATAACAATTGTCCCTCTCTTTTCGGCAATCGATGCCCCAAGGTCTGAAATATCCCTCAAGATAATGACCTGAAAAAAAAAAAAAATTCCTTTAGGCTTGTTGAGAATGAGAAACACAAGGGAAAAACACTTGGAAACACATCAAAAAGCATTGGGGAACCAAGTGTTACTCCAATAAAAAAAATATATATCTAAAAGAAACTTGGCCCTCGATGTTGTCCCTCGATAAATACCACCCAGTGAGCGAGCCAATGAAGCCGCGTCACACGGACATTGGGCATAGGGGGCATGCCTCGGCAGCCCCTAGCAGGCATGGCATGGGCCAAGTGCCTAGCGTGCGGCAACAGTGGGCGCACTAGAACAGGCCACGGGTGCCCATCGCGAGCCAGCCCTTCAACATTGTGCCCAGCTAGTGACCCAAGGGAGCCGCGTCGCACGGGCCCTGGGCATGGGATGCATACCTCGGCAGCCCTCAGCAGGCATGGCATGGGCTGCTTGCCAGCGTGCGGCAGCTGTGGGCGCGCTAGTAATGACACAGGTCCACATCACGAGCCTACCCCTTGACATAGTGCGCAGTGAGCGAGCCATGGGAGCTATGTTGCACTGGCCCTGGGCACGGGAGGCATGCCTCGGCAGCCCCAAGCAAACACGGCATGGCTGCTTGCCCAGCATGTGGTAGTGGTGGGCGCGCCAGCCAGGCCACGGTCGCCCATCGCGAGCAAGCCACTCGACATAGTGCGCAGCGTGCGAGCAAGAAGAGCCGCGTTGCACGGATCCTAGTTTTGGGAGGCATGCCTCTACATTCCCCAGCAGGCACGACATGAGCTGCTTGCCCAACGTGCGGCAGCGGTGGGCGCGCCAGCTAGGCCACGGGCGCCAAACACATGCAAGCCCCTCGACATAGTGCGCAACGTGCGAGCCAAGGGAGCCATGTGGCATGGACCCTGGGCAAGGGTGCATTCCTCGGCAGCCCCCAGCAGGCACAGCATGGGCTGCTTGCCCAGCGTGCAGCAGCGGTGGGCACGCATGCCAGGCCACGGGCGCCCATCGTGAGCCAGCCTCTCGACATAGTGCGCAGTGTGCGAGCCAAGGTAGACGCTTCCCACGGACCCTGGGCATGGATGGTATGCCTCGGCAGCCCCCTGCAGGCACGGCATGGGCTGCTTGCCCAGTGTGCGGCAGCGGTGGCCGAGCCAGCCGGGACACAGGCGCCCATCACAAGCCAGCCCCTCGACATAGTGCCCAGCGAGCAAGCCAGGGGAACTGCGTCGCATTGGCCCTAAGTATGGGAGGCATGCCTCGGCAGCCCCCAAAAGGCACAGCCAGAGCTGCTTGCCCAACGTGCGGCAGTGGTACGCACACCAGCTAGGTGATGGGCACCCATCAAGAGCCAGGCCCCTCGTCCTTGCCCCTCGACATAATGCCCAGCGAGCGAACCAAGGGAGCCACATTGCACGAACCCTAGGAAAGGGAGGCATGCCGAGGCAGCCCCCAGCAGGCACGGCATAGGCTGCTTGCCTAGCGTGTGGCAGCGGTGGGCGCACCAGCTAGGCCGAGGGTGCCCATCACGAGCCAGCCCCTCGAGATAGTGCCCAGCATGCAAGCCAGGGGAGCCGCGTCGCATGCACCCTGGGCACAGGATGCACACCTCGACAGCCCCCAGCAGGGATGGCATGGGTTGCTTGCCCAGTGTGCGGCAACGGTGGGGCCGCCAATAAGGCCACAAGCGCCCATCACGAGCCAGTCCTCGACATTGTTCCCGCCGAGCAAGCCAGGGGAACTGCATCGCACGGACCCAGGGCATGGGGAGGCACCCTTGGCAGCCCCCAGCAGACACGGCATAGGCTGCTTGCCCAGTGTAAGAAAGCCGTGGGGGCGCTAGCCAGGGCAGTGGCGCCTATTGCAAGCTAGCCCCCTCGTCCCTGACCCTCGACGTAGTGCCAAACGAGAGAGCCAGGGGAGCCGCGTTGCACAGACCCTTGGCACAGTGGCATGCCTACGCTGCCCCCAGCAGGGACGGCATGGGCGGCTTGCCCAGTATGTGGCAGCTGGGGGCACGCCAGCTAGGCCATGTGCGCCCATTGTGAGCCAGCCCCCTCGTCCCTCGCCCTCAACTTACTGCGTAGCGAGCGAACCTGGGGAGCCGTGTTGCGCAGACCCTAGCCACAGATGGCATGCCTCGGAAGCCCCCAACAGGCACGACATGGGCCAAGTGTCCAGCACGCGGCAGTGGTGGGCGTGCCAGCTAGGCCAGTGGAGCCCATTGCGAGCCAGCCCTCTCATCCCCAAACCTCAACATAGTGCCCAGCAAGCGGGCCAGGGGAGCCGCTCCGCATTGACCCTGGGCACGGCAGGCATGCCACGGCAACCCCCAACAGGCACGGCATGGAATGCTTGCCCAGTGTGCGGCAGCGGTGGGTGCGCCAGCCAGGCCACGAGCGCCCATCCCTAGCCAGCCGCACAACATTGTGCCCAGCAAGCGAACCATGGGAGTCGCGTCGCACGAACCTCGACAGCCCCAAGCAGACACGGCATGGGCCGCATGCCTAGTGTGCGGTAGCGGTGGGCGTGCCAGCCAGGCCATAGGTGCCCATCGCGAGCAAGCCACTCAACGTAGTGCGCAGCATGTGAGCAAGGGGAGCCGCGTCGCGCGGACCATGGTTACGGGAGGCATGCCTCAGCATTTCCCAGCAGGCATGGCATGAGCTGCTTGCTCAACGTGCGGCTGTGGTGGGCACGCCAGCCAGGCCATTGGCGCATATCTCGAGCCAGCCCCCTCGTCCCTGTCCCTCGAGGTAGTGCCAAACGAGCGAGCCAGGGAGCCGCATCACACACGGGCCCTGGCCACGAGAGGCATGCCTTGGTAGCCCCAATAGCCATAGCAGGGGCTCATTGCCCAGCGCGCCGCAGCGGTTGGCGAACCAGCCAAGCCACAGGTGCCCGTCACGAACTTGCCCCTTGACATATTGCCTAGTGAGTGAGCCAAGGTGGCCCCATCGCACGAACTTTGGGCACGAGAGTCATGCCTCGGCAGCCCCCCGCAGACATGGGATAGGTTGCTTGCCTAGCGTACAATAGCGGTGGGCGCGGCAGCCAAGCCATGGGCGTTCATCGCAAGCGAGCCCCTTGACATAGTACGGAGCGAGCGAGCCATGGGAGCTGTGTTGCATGGATGCTAGGCACGGGAAGCACGCCTCGGTAGCCCCAAGTAGAGACGGTTGGGCTGCTTGCCCAGCATGCGTTAGCGGTGGGCGCGCCAGCCAGGCAACTAGCGCCCATCGCAAACGAGCCTATCGACATTGTGCTCAGCGAGCGAGCCATGGGAGCCGTGTCGCACGGACGCTGAGCACGGGATGCACGCCTCGGCTGCTGCCAGCAAGTACGGCATGGGCCGCAAGCCTAATGTGTGGCAGCAGTGGGCACGCCAGCCAGGCCACGGTCGCCCATCGCGGGGCAGCCCCTTGACAAAGTGCCCAGCAAGCGAGTTGGGGGAGCCGCGTTGCACGGGCCCTGAGAATGGGGGGCACGCCTAGGCAGCCCCCAGAAGGCATGGCCAGGGCTGCTTGCCCATCGTGTGGCAGCGGTGGGCACACCAGCCAGGCATTGGGCACCCATTACGAGCCAGCCTCATCGTCCCGGTCACTAGGCATGTCGCGGCAGCCCCAAGTAGGCACGGCATGGGCTGCATGCACAGCATGCGGCAGCGGTGGGCGCGCTAGTAATGACACGGGTCCGCATCACGAGCCTACCCCTTGACATAGTACGCAGCGAGCGAGACATGAGAGCTGCGTCGCACTGGCCTTGGGCACGGGAGGCATGCC
The DNA here is from genome assembly GCA_021397835.1 of Moringa oleifera. NCBI lineage: Eukaryota > Viridiplantae > Streptophyta > Magnoliopsida > Brassicales > Moringaceae > Moringa > Moringa oleifera. The sequence continues at coordinate 6,778,114 of JAJFZO010000229.1, forward strand.
TCGACAGCCCCAAGCAGACACGGAATGGGCTACTTGCCCAGCGTGCGGTAGTGGTGGGGGCGCCAGTCAGGCCACGGTCGCCCACCGCGAGCAAGCCACTCGACATAGTGCGCAGCGTGCGAGCAAGAAGAGCCGCGTCGCACGGACCCTGGGTATGGGAGGCATGCCTCTACATTCTGCAGCAGGCACGGCATGAGCTGCTTGCCCAACGTGCGGCAGCGGTGGGGGCGCCAGCTAGGCCACGGGCGCCAAACACGTGCAAGCCCCTCGACATAGTGCACAGCGTGCGAGCCAAGGGAGCCATGTGGCATGGTCCCCGGGCAAGGAGGGCATGCCTCGGCAACCCCCAGCAGGCACAACATGGGCTGCTTGCCCAGCGTGCAGCAGTTGTGGGCGCGCAAGCCAGGCCATGGGCACCCATCGTCAGCGAGCCCCTCGACATAGTGCGCAGCATGCGAGCCAGGGTAGACGCTTCCCACGGACCTTGGGCACGGATGGCATGCCTCGGCAGCCCCCTGCAGGCACGGCATGGGCTGCTTGCCCAGTGTGCGTCAGCGGGGGGGCGTGCCAGCCAAGCCACGGGTGCCCATCATGAGACAGCTCCTCCATATAGTGCGCAGCATGCGAGCCAGCCCCTAGCAGGTACGGCATGGGCTACTTGCTCAGTGTGCGGTAGCGGTGGCTGCGCCAGCCGGGCCATAGGTGCCCATCACGAGCCAGCCCCTCGACATAGTGCCCACTGAACAAGCCAGGGGAACTGTGTCGCATGGGCCCTAGGTATGGGAGGCATGCCTTGGCAGCCCCCAGAAGGCACAGCCAAAGCTGCTTGCCCACCGTGTGGCAGTGGTACGCACACTAGCTAGGCCATGGGCGCCCAACACGAGCCAGGCCCCTCATCCTTGCCCCTCGACATAATGCCTAGCGAGCGAGCCAGGGGAGCCACGTTGCACGGACCCTAGGAAAGGGAGGCATGCCGAGGCAGCCCCCAGCAGGCACGGCATAGGCTACTTGCCTAGTGTGCGGCAGCGGTGGGCGCACCAGCTAGGCCGAGGGTGCCCATCACGAGCCAGCCCCTCGAGATAGTGCCCAGCATGCAAGCCAGGGCAGCCGCGTCGCATGCACCCTCGGCACAGGATGCACACCTCGACAGCCCCCAATAGGCATGGCATGGGTTGCTTGCCCCGTGTGCGGCAACGGTAGGGCCGTCAATCAGGTCACAAGCGCCCATCACGAGCCAGCGCTCGACATTGTTCCCGCCAAGCAAGCCAAGGGAACTGCATCGGAGGACCCTGGGCACGGGGAAGCACCCTTGGCAGCCCCCAGCAGACACGGCATGGGCTTCTTGCCCAGTGTGCGAAAGCTGTTGGCACGCCGGCCAGGCTAGTGGCGCCCATTGCAAGCTAGCCCCCTCGTCCCTGACCCCTCGACGTAGTGCCAAGCGAGAGAGCCAGGGGAGCCGCGTCGCACAAACCCTGGGCACAGTGGACGTGCCTACGCTGCCCCCAGCAGGCACGGCATGGGCGGCTTGCCCAGCATGTGGCAGCTGGGGGCACACTAGCCTGGCCATGTGCGCCCATTGTGAGCCAACCCCCTTGTTCCTGCCCCACAACTTACTGCACAGCGAGCGAACCTGGGGAGCCATGTTGCGCAGACCCTAGCCACAAATGGCATGCCTCGGAAGCCCCTAACAGGCACGACATGGGCCAAGTGTCCAGCACGCGGCAGCGGTGGGCATGCCAGCTAGGCTAGTGGCGCCCATTGCGAGCGAGCCCCCTCGTCCCCAAACCTCAACATAGTGCCCAGCAAGCGGGCCAGGGGAGTCGCTCCGCACTGACCCTGGGTACGGTAGCCATGCCTCGACAGCCCCTAACAGGCACGGCATCGAATGCTTGCACAGTGTGCGGCCGTGGTGGGTGCGCCAGCCATGCCACGAGCGCCCATTCCAAGCTAGCCACTCAACATTGTGCCCAGCAAGCGAGCCATGGGAGTCACGTCGCACGGACCCTGGGCACGAGAGGCATGCCTCGACAGCCCCAAGCAGACACGGCATGGGCCGCATGCCCAGCGTGCTGTAGCAGTGGGTGTGCCAGCCAAGCCACATGTGCCCATCGCGAGCGAGCCACTCAACGTAGCGCTCTGCATGCGAACAAAGGGAGCCGCGTCGCACGGACCCTGGGTACGGGAGGCATGCCTCAGCATTCCCCAGCAGGCATGGCATGAGTTGCGTGCTTAACGTGCGGCTGTGGTGGGCGCGCCAGCCAGGCCATTGGCTCCTATCCCAAGCCAGCCCCCTCGTCCTTGTCCCTCAAGGTAGTGCCAAACGAGCGAGCCAGGGAGCCGCATCACACACGGACCCTGGGCACGAGAGGCATGCCTTGGCAACCCCAATGGCCACAGTAAGGGCTCCTTGCCCAGCGCGCCGCAGCGGTGGGCGAACCAGCCAAGCCACAGGTGCCCATCACGAGCTTGCCCCTCGACATATTGCCTAGTGAGTGAGCCAAAGGGGCCCTATCGCACGAACTCTGGGCACGAGTGTCATGCCTCGGCAGCCCTCACAAACATAGGATGGGTTGCTTGCCCAGTGTACGACAGCGGTGGGCGCGGTAGCCAGGCCACGGGCGTTCATCGCGAGCGAGCCCCTCGACATAGTACGCAGCAAGCGAGCCATGGGAGCCGTGTTGCATGGATGCTAGGCACGGGAGGCACGTCTCGGTAGCCCCAAGTAGACACAGCTTGGGCTACTTGCCCAGCATGCGTTAGCGGTAGGCGCGCCAGCCAGGACACTAGCGCCCATCGAAAGCGAGCCTATCGACATAGTGCTCAGCGAGCGAGCCATGGGAGCCATGTCGCAAGGACGCTGGGCATGGGATGCATGCCTCGGCCGCTGCTGACAAGCACGGCATGGGCCGCAAGCCTAGTGTGTGGCAGCAGTGGGCGCGCCAGCCAGGCCACGATCGCCCATCGCGGGCTAGCCCTTAGACAAAGTGCCCAGCAAGCGAGTTGGGGGAGCCGCGTTGCACGGGCCCTGAGAATGGGGGGCACGCCTAGGCAGCCCCCAGAAGGCATGGCAAGGACTGCTTACCCATCGTGTGGCAGCAGTGGGCACAACAGTCAGGCCATGGGCACCCATCACGAGCCAGTCTTATCGTCCCGGTCCCTAGGCATGTCGCGGCAGACCCTAGTAGGCACGGCATGGGCTGCTTGCACAACATGCAGCAGAGGTTGGCGCGCTAGTAATGACACGGGTCCGCATCACGAGTCTACCCCTTGACATAGTGCACAGTGAGCGAGCCATGGGAGCTGCGTCGCACTGGCCCTGGGCACGGGAGGCATGCCTCAGTAGCCCGAAGCAGACACGGCATGGGCTGCTTACCCAGTGCACGGTAATGGTGGGCGCACAAGCCAGGCACGGTCGCCAATCGCGAGCAACACACTCGACATAGTGCGCAGCGTGCGACCAAGAAGAGCCGCATCGCACGGACCCTAGGTATGGGAGGCATGCCTCTACATTCCCCAGCAAGCACGGCATGAGCTGCTTGCCCAACGTGCGGCAGCGGTGGGCGTGCCAGCAAGGCCACGGGCGCCAAACTCATGCAAGCCCCTCGACATAGTGCGCAGCGTGCGAGCCAAGGGAGCCATGTGGCATGGACCCCGGGCAAGGGGGGCATGCCTCAGTAGCCCGCAGCAGGCACAGCATGGGCTGCTTGCCTAGCGTGCAGCAATTGTGGGTGTGCAAGCCAGGCCACGGGCGCCCATCGTGAGCCAGCCCCTCGACATAGTGCGCAGCGTGTGAGCTAGGGTAGATGCTTCCCACGGACCCTGGGCACGGATGGCTTGCCTCGGCAGCCCCCTGTAGGCACGGCATGGGCTGCTTGCCCAACGTGCGGCAGCGGGGGGGTGCGCCAGCCAGGCCACAGGTGCCCATCATGTGACAGCTCCTCCACAAAGTGCGCAGCATGCAAGCTAGGGCAGACGGGTCGCATGGACCCTCAGCATGGGAGGCATGCCTCGGCAGCCTCTAACAGGTACGGCATAGGCTGCTTGCTCAGTGTGCGGCAGCGGTGGCCACACCAGCCGGGCCACAGGCGCCCATCACGAGCCAGCCCCTCGACATAGTGCCCACCGAGCTAGCCAGGGGAACAGCGTCGCATGGGCCCTAGGTATGGGAGGCATGCCTCGGCAGCCCCCAGAAGGCACAGCCAGAGCTGCTTGCCCACCATGTGGCAGTGTTACGCACACCAGCTAGGCCACGGGCGCCCATCACGAGCTAGGCCCCACGTCCTTGCCCCTCGACATAATGCCCAACCAGCGAGCCAAGGGAGCCATGTTGCACGAACCCTAGGAAAGGGAGGCATGTCGAGGCAGCCCCCAGCAGGCACGGCATAGGCTGCTTGCCTAGCGTGTGGCAGCGGTGGGCGCACCTGCTAGGTCGAAGGCGCCCATCACGAGCCAGCCCCTCGAGATAGTGCCCAGCATGCAAGCCAGGGGAGCCGCGTCGCATGCACCCTCAACACAGAATGCACACCTCGACAGCCCCCAGCAGGCACTGCATGGGCTGCTTGCCCAGTGTGCAACAACGGTAGGGTCGCCAATCAGGCCACAAGTGCCCATCACGAGCGAGCCCTCGATATTGTTCCCGTTGAGCAAGCCAGGGGAACTGCTTCGCACGGACCGCGGGCACAGGGAGGCACCCTTGGCAGCCCCCAGCAGACACGGCATGGGCTGCTTGCCCAGTGTGTGAAAGTCGTGGGCACACCAGCCAGGGCAGTTGCACCCATTGCAAGCTAGCCCCCTCGTCCCTGACCCTCGACGTAGTGCCAAGCGAGAGAGCCAGGGGAGCCGCGTAGCATAGACCCTTGGCACAATGGGCATGCCTACGCTGCCCCCAGTAGGCACGGCATAGGTGGCTTGCCCAGCATGTGGCAGCTGGGGGCACGCCAGCCAAGACATGTGCGCCCGTTGTGAGCCAGCCCCCTCGTCCCTGCCCCTCAACTTATTGCGCAGCGAGCGAACCTTGGGAGCCGTGTTACGTAGACCCTTGCCATAGATGGCATGCCTCGGAAGCCCCCAACAGGCATGACATGGGCCAAGTGTCCAGCACGCGGCAGCGGTGGCCGTGCCAGCTAGGCCAGTGGCGCCCATTGCGAGCCAGCCCCCTCATCCCCGAACCTCAACATAGTGCCCAGCAAGCGGGCCAGGGGAGCCACTCCGCACTGACCCTGGGCATGGCAGGCATGCCTCGGCAGCCCCCAACAGGCACGACATGGAATGCTTGCCCAGTGTGCGGCAGCGGTGGGTGCACCAGCCAGGCCGCGAGCGCCCATCCCTAGCCACCCACTCAACATTGTGCCCAGCAAACGAGCCATGGGAGTCACGTCGCACGGACCCTGGGCACGAGAGGCATGCCTCGATAGCCCTAAGGAGACACGGTATGGGCCACATGCCCAACGTGCGATAGCGGTGGGCGTGCCAACCAGGCCACAGGTGCCCATCGCGAGCGAGCCACTCAACGTAATGCGCAGTGTACGAGCAAGGGGAGCCGCGTCGCACGGACCCTGGGTACGGGAGGAATGCCTCAGCATTCCCCAGCAGGCATGGCATGAGCTGCTTGCTCAACGTGCGGCTGTGGTGGGGGCGCCAGCTAGGCCACTGGCGCCTATCCAGAGCAAGCCCCCTCGTCCCTGTCCCTCGAGGTAGTGCGAAACGAGCGAGCCAGGGAGCCGTATCACACACGGACCCTGGGCACGAGAGGCATGCCTTGGCAGCCCCAATAGCCACAACATGGGCTCCTTGCCTAGTGCGCCGCAGTGGTGGGCGAACCAGCCAAGCCACAGGTGCCCATCACGAGCTTGCCCCTCGACATATTGCCTAGTGAGTGAGCCAAGGGGGCCCCATCGCACGGACCCTGGGCACGAGTGTCATGCCTCGGCAGCCCCCCGCAGACATGGGATGGGTTGCTTGCTTAGCATACGACAGCGGTGGGCGCGACTGCCAGGCCACGAGCGTTCATCGCGAGCGAGCCCCTCGACATTAGTACGTAGCGAGCGAGCCATGGGAGCCGTGTTGCATGGATGCTGGGCACGGGAGGCACGCCTCGGTAGCCCCAAGCAGACACGGCTTGGGCTGCTTGCCCAGCATGCGTTAGCGGTAGGCGCGCCAGCCAGGCCACTAGCTCCAGCCATGGGAGCCATGTTGCACGGACGATGGGCACGAGATGCACGCCTCGGCCACTGCCAACAAAGGCCGCAAGCCTAGTCTGTGGTAGCAGTGGGCGCGCCAGCCAGGCCACGATCGCCCATCGCGGGCCAGCCCCTAGACAAAGTGCCTAGCAAGCGAGTTAGGGGAGCCGCATCACATGGGCCCTGAGCATGGGGGGCACGCCTCGGCAGCCCCCAGAAGGCATGGCCGGGGCTACTTGCCCATCATGTGGCAGCGGTGGGCACACCAGCCAGGCCATAGGCACCCATCACGAGCCAGCCCCATCGTCCCGGTCCCTAGGCATGTCGCGACAGCCCCTAGTAGGCACAGTATAGGCTGCTTGCACAACATGCGACAGCGGTAGGTGCGCCAGCAAGCCCATGGGCACGCGTCACGAGCCAACCCCTCAAGATAGTGTCCAACGAGCGAGCCTGGGGAGCCGCGTCGCACGGACCATGGGCACAAGGGGAATGCCTCGGTAGCCCCCAGCAGGCATGGCTTGGGCTGCCTGCACCGCATGCGGCAGCTGTGGGCGAGCCAGCCAGGCCACGGGCGCCCATCACGAGCCGGCCCCTCGACATAGTGCCCAGAGTGCCAGCCAGTGGAGATGCCTGGCACGGACCTCGGGCACAAGAGGCATGCCTCGGCAGCCCCCAGTAGGGATGGCATGGGCATCTCTCCCAGCAAGTGACAACAGTGGCCGCACCAGCCAAGCCATGGGTGCCCATCACGAGCCAGCCCCTTGGCATAGTGCCCAGCATGCAGGCCAGGGGAGTTGCGTTGCAAGGACCCTGGGCATGGGCTGCCCCCAACCTACACTGCATGGGCCAAATGCCCAACGTGTGACAGCAATGGGCATGCCAGCCAGGCCAGTGGCACCCAACGCGAAACAGCTTGCTCGTCCCTCGCCCAACGAGCGAACCAGTGGACCTGCGTCGCACGGATCCTAGGCATCGAAGTCACGCCTCAGCAGCCCTCAGCAGGCATGGCATGGGCTGCTTGCCAAGCCAGACCATGGGCGCCCATCACAAGCCAACCCCCTAGTCCCTGTCCCTCGACGTAGTGCCCAACTAGCAAGCTAGGGGAGCTGCGTCGCACAGACCCTAGGCACAGGGGGCACGCCTTGGTGGCCCTCAGCAGGCATGGCTTGGGTCGCTTGCACAGCATGTGGCAGATGTGGCCGCGTCAGCCAAGCCACGGGCGCCCATCGCTAGCCAGCCCCTCGTGCCTGCCCTTCTACCTACTGCCCAGCGAGCGAGCCAGGGGAGCTATGTCACACGAACCCTGGGCACAAAGGCATGCCTCGGCAACCCCCTGCAGACACGGCATGGGCTTCTTGCCCAGCGTGCGGCAGCGGTAGGTGCACCAACGAGGCCACGGGCGCCCATCACGAGCCAGCTCCTCAACATAATGAGCAGCGTGCGAGCTAAGGGAGACGGATCACATGGACCCTCAGCACGGGAGGCATGCCTCGACAGCCCCCAGTAGGCACGGTATGGGTTGCTTTCCTAGTTGCGGCAGCGGTAGGCGCGCCAGCCAGGCCACAGGTGCCTATCATGAGCTAGCCCCTCGATATAGTGCCCAGTGTGTGAGCCAAGGGAGCCATGTGGCATGGACCCTGGGCAAGGGAGACATGCCTTGGCAGCCCCCAGCAGGCACCGCATGGGCTGCTTGCCTAGCGTGCGACAGCAGTGGTTACGCCAGGCAGGCCACTAGCGCTCATCACGGGCCAGCCCCCCGACATTGTGCCCACCGAGAGAGCCAGGGAAGCTGCAATGCAAGGGCTCTGGGCACGGGAGGCATGCCTTGGCTGCCCTCAGCTGGCATGGCATGCTCACCTATCCTAGTGTGCGGCAGCTGTTGGCACGCCCCCCAAGCCACAGGCGCCCATTGCGAGCCGGCCCCCTTGTCATGGCCTGTCCACTTAGTGCCTTGCGAGCGAGGCCGGTGAGCCACGTCGCACAGACCCTGGGTACGAGAGGCACACATCGACAGCCCGTAGCTGGCACGGCATAGGCTAAGTGCCCAGTGAGCTACAGCGGTGGGCGCGTTAGCTAGGCCGTGGGCGCCCATCGCAAGCCAGCCCCTTGACATAATGCACAACAAGCGAGCTAGAGGAGCTGTGTCGCATGGACTCTGGGCACGGGAGGCTCGCCTTAGAAGACCCCAGCAGGTACGGCATGGGATGCTTACCCAGCGTGCCACAGTTTTGGCTGTGCCAGCGAGGCCACGGTCGCCCATCGCGAGCAAACCAGGGGAGCCACGTCGCATAAACACTGGGCATGGGAGGCATGCCTCGGCAGCCCCCAGCAGGCATGGCATGGGTTGCGTGCCCAGCATGCAGCAGCGGTGGGCAAGCCAACCAGGCCACGGGCGCCCATCGCTAGCCAGCCCCTTCGTCCTTGCCCCTCAACATAGTGCGCGACAACGAGCAATGGGAGCCGCGTCGCATGGACCCTAGCCACGGGACGCACGCCTTGGCAGCCCCCAGCAGACACGGCATGGCCGGCTTGTCTAGCGTGTGGTAGTAGTAGGCGCGCCAGCTAGGCCAGTGGTGCCCATCATGCACCTGTCACCTCGTCCCTGCCCCTCGACATAGTGCCAAGTGAGCGAGCTAGGGGAGCCGCGTCGCACGGGCCCTGGGCACGGGAGGTATGATTCGGCAGCCTCTAGTAGGCACGGCATGGGCCAAGTACCTAGCATGCAGCTGCAGTGGGTGCAGCAACTAGGCCAGTGGCGCCCATCGCGAGCCAGCCCCTCGTCCCTGACCCTAGACGTAGTGCCCAGCAAGCGAGCCAGTGGAGCCGAGTCTCACAAACCCTAGGCACAGGGGCCATGCCTAGGCTGCCCCTAGCAGGCACGGCATAGGCTGCTTGCCCAGTATGCGACAGCTATTGGCGTGCCTGCCAAGCCATGGGCGCCCATCGTGAGCCATCCCCCTCATCCCTGTCCCTCGACATTATGCCCAACGAGTGAGCTAGGGTAGTCGCATCGCTCAGACCCTAGGAACGGGGGTCATGCCTCAGCAGCCCCCAAGCGTAGAGCCATGGGCTGCTTACCCAACGTGCGGCAGCGGTGGGCGCTCCAGCTAGGCCAAAGGTGCCCATCGCGAGCCAGCCCCCTCGTCCTTGTCCCTGGGCACGGGAGGCATGTCATGATAGCTCCAGCAGCCACAGCATGGGCACCTTGCCCAGCGTGGGCTAGCTGTGGGCATGCCAGCCAGGCCCCTGGTGCCTATCACGAGCTAGCTACTCGACATAGTGCCTAGAGAGTGGGCCAAGGGAGCCCCATCACACGGACCCTGGGCACGAGTGGTAGGCCTCGGCAACCCCCAACAGGCACGGCATGGGCTGCTTGCCTAGTGTGCTACAGCGGTGGGCACGCCAGCCAGGCCACGGGTGCCCATCGATAGCTAGCCCCCTCGTCCCTGCCCCTTGGCATAGTGCGCTACAAGCGAGACATGGGTGCCACATCACACGGACCCAGGGCACGGGAGGCACGCCTTGGTTGCCCCCAGCAGACACGGCATGAGCTACTTGCCCTCCTTGCGGCAATGGTGGGGACACCAACCATGCCAGTGGCGCGCATCGTGAGCCTGCCTTCTTGTCCTTGTCCCTCGACATAGTGCCTAGCAAGCTAGCGAGGGGAGTCGCGTCCCTCGGACCATGGGAATGGGGGGCATGCCTCTGCAGCCCCCAGGTAGAATGCCATGGGCTGCTTGCCCAACGTGTGGTAGCAGTGGGCACGTCGACCAAGCCACGGGCACCCATTGCGATCCAGCCCCTTCTTCCTTATCCCTCGACGTAATGTCGAACGAGCAAGCTAGGGGAGTTACGTCAATGGACCTGGGCATGGGAGGCATGCTTAGGCTACCTCTAGCAGGCATGGCAGCTATCCTAGCGTGCGGCAGCTGTTGGCGCGCCAGCCAGGCCACTGGCTCCCATCGTGAGCCAGCCCCCTAATCACGGCCCGTCCACTCACTGCCCAGCGAGTCAGCCAGGGGAGCCGCATCGCACGGACCCTGGGTACAGGAGCCACACGTCGACAACCCCTAGCTAGCATGGCATAGGCAAAGTGCCCAGCGAGTGGCAGCGATGGGCGCATTAGCCAGGCCACGGGCGCCCATCGCGAGCCAGCCCCTTGACATAATGCCTAGTGATCGAGCCAGAAGAGCCGTGTCACATGGACTCTAGGCACGGGGGGCTCGCCCTGACAGGGGCTGCTTGTCCAAAGTGCCACAACTTTGGCCGCGCCACCGAGGCCACAATCGCCCATCGCGAGCCAACCCCTCGACATAGTGCCCAGCTAGCAAGCGAGGGGAGCCGCGTCGAACAGACACTGGGCATGGGAGGCACGCCTTGGCAGCCCCCACCAGGCACGCCATGGGTTACGTGCCCAGCATGCAACAGCGGTGGGCGCGCCAGCCAGGCCATGGGCGCCCATCGATGGCCAGCCCCTTCGTCTCTACCCCTCGGCGTAATAGATGACAAACGAGCCATGGGAGCCGCGTCGCATGGACGCTGGCCATGGGAGGCATGCCTTGGTAGTAACCATCAGACACGGCATGGGCAGTCGGCATAGCTTGCGGTAGCAGTGGGCGCACCAGCCAGGCCAGTGGCACCCATCACGTGCCTGCCCCCTCGACATAGTGCCAAGTGAGCGAGCCAGGGGAGCCACATTGCACGGACGCTGGGCACGGGAGGTATGCCTTGGCAGCCCCCAGCAGGCACGACATGGACCAAGTGCCCAGCATGCCGCTGCAGTGGGTGCAACAGCCAGGCTAGTGGCGCCCATCGCAAGCCAGCCCTTTCATCCCTGACCCTTGACGTAGTACCCAACGAGCAACCCGGGGAGCCGAGTTGCACAAACCCTTGGCACAGGGGCCATGCCTAGGCTGCCGCTAGAAAGCACGGCATGGGCTGCTTGCCCAGTGTGCGGCAGCTGTGGGCACGCCAGCCAGGCCACGGGAGCCAATCGCGAGCTAGCCTCCTCATGCCTACCCCTCTACCTACTGCCCAGTGAGTGAGCCAGGCATGGCTTGGGCCAAGTGCCCAACACGGAGCTGCATAGGGCGCGCCTGCCAGGCCAGTGGTGCCCATCGCGAGCCAGCCCCCTTATCCCTGAACCTCGACATAGTTTCCAGCAAAAGAGCCAGGGGAGCTGCGTCGCACGGACCCTAGGTACGGGAGGCATGCCTCAGTAGCCCCCAGCTGGCATGGAATGGGCAAGTGCCCAGCGTGCAGCATCAGTGGGTGCGCCAGCCAGGCCAGTTGCGCCCATCGCCAGCCAGCCCCCTCGTCATCGAACCTCGACATAGTACCCAACAAGCAAGCCAGGGGAGCTGCATCGCACAGACCTTGGGCACGGGAGGTATGGCTCGGCAGCCACCAATAGGCATGGCAGGGCCTGCTTGTAGAGCATGTGGCAGCGGTGTGCGTGCCGGCAAAGCCACGAGCGCCCATCGTGAGCAAACTCCTCGTCCCTGCCCCTCAACTTACTACCTAGTGAGCGAGCTAGGGGAGCCTTGTTGCACAGACCCTGGGTACGAGAGCCATGCCATGGCAGCCCCCAGCAGGCACAGCATGAACTGCGTGCCTAGCGAGCGACAATGGTGGGCATGCCAACCAGGCCACGGGCGCCCATTGCGAGCTAAGCCCCTCGTCCCTGCGCCTCAACGTAGTGCCAAACGAGTGAGCTAGGGGAGCTGCGTCGCACGGACCCTGGGCATGGGAGGAATGCCTTGGCAGCCCCCAGCAGGCATGGCATAGGCTGCTTGCCCTGCAGCAAGTGGCTGCTGTGGCCACGCCAGCCAGGCCACGGGTACCTACCACAAGCCAGCCCCTCGACGGAGTGCCCGGCGAGTGAGCCAGGGGAGCTGCGTTGCATGGACCCTGGGTACGGGAGGCATGCCTCTGCAGTCCCCCAGCAGGCATAGTATAGGCTGCTTGCCCAGCGAGAGACAGCGGTGAGCGCGCTAGCCGGGCCACTGGCGCCTATTATGAGCCAACCCTTCGACACAGTGCCTAGTGGGCGTGCCAGGGAGCCAAGCCGCACAGACCCTAGACACAGGAGGCATGCCTCGGCAGCCCCAAGCTGGCACGGCTTAAGCTGCTTGCCTAGCTTGCAATAGTGGTGTGCGCACCAGCCAGGCCATGGTCGCCCATTGCGAGGCAGCCCCCTCGTCCCTGGCGCTCGACATAGTGCCCTGCGAGCGAACCAGGAGAGCCAAGCTGCATGAATCCTCGGCACATGAGGCATGCCTCGGCAGCCCCTAGCAGGCACGGCATGGGCAGCTTGCCCAATGTGCGGCAGTTGCGGGCACGCCAGCCAGGACACGGGTGCCCATCGTCAGCCTGCCCCCTCGTGCCTGCCCCTCCACCTATTGCGCAGTGAGCGAGCCAAGGGAGCCATGTCGCACGGACCTGGGCATGTAGGGCATGCCTTAGAAGCCCCAAGCAGGCATGGCTTGGGCCAAGTGCCCAACACGCAGCTGCGTAGGGCGTGCATGCCTAGCCAATGGCGCCCATTGCGAGCCAGCCCCCTCATCCCTGAACCTCGACATAGTGCCCAACAAGAGAGTTAGGGGAGCCGCGTCGCACAGACCCTAGGTACGAGAGGCATGCCTCGGTAGCCCCCTGCTGGCATGGAATGGGCAGGTGCCTAGCGTGCGGCAGCGGTGGGTGCGCTAGCTAGGCTAGCGGTGCCCATCGCCAGCCAACCCCCTTGTCCCAGAACCTCGACATAGTACCCATCGGGCGAGCCAAGGGAGCTACGTCGCACAGACCCTGGGCACAAGAGGCATGCCTCGACAGCCACCAGCAGGCACGGCAGGGGCTACTTGCCAAGCATGCGGCAGCGGTGTGCGTGCCGACAAAGCCATGGGCGCCCATCGTGAGCAAGCTCCTCGTCCCTGCCCCTCAACTTACTGCCTAGTGAGCAAGCCAGAGGAGCCGCATTGCACGAACCCTGGGCACGGGAGCCATGCCACGATAGCCCCCAGTAGGCACTGCATGGACTACTTGCCGAGTGAGCGGCAATGGTGGGCGCGCCAACTAGGCCACGGGCACCCATTGCGAGCTATCCCCCTCGTCCCTGCCCCTCGACATAGTGCCAAGCGAGTGAGCCAGGGGAGTTGCGTCGTACGGACCCTGGGCATGGAAGGCATGCCTTGGCAGCCCCCAGCAGGCACGGCATGGGCTACTTGCCCAACAAGCGATAGCGGTGGCCGCACTACCCAAGCCACCAGTGCCTATCACGAGCTAGCCCCTCGACGGAGTGCTCAGCGAGCAAGCCAGGGGAGCTGCGTTGCATGCCTCGGCAGCCCCCACCAGGCACGACATGGGCTGTTTGCCTATCGAGCGACAGTGGTGGGCACACAAGCTAGGCCACGGGCACCCATTATGAGCCAGCCCCTCGACATAGTGCCCAGTGGGCTTGCCAGGGAGCCAAGCAGCACAGACCCTAGGCACAGGAAGCATGCCCCTCAACTTATTGCGCAGCGAGCGAACCTTGGGAGCCGTGTTACGTAGACCCTTGCCATAGATGGCATGCCTCGGAAGCCCCCAACAGGCATGACATGGGCCAAGTGTCCAGCACGCGGCAGCGGTGGCCGTGCCAGCTAGGCCAGTGGCGCCCATTGCGAGCCAGCCCCCTCATCCCCGAACCTCAACATAGTGCCCAGCAAGCGGGCCAGGGGAGCCACTCCGCACTGACCCTGGGCATGGCAGGCATGCCTCGGCAGCCCCCAACAGGCACGACATGGAATGCTTGCCCAGTGTGCGGCAGCGGTGGGTGCACCAGCCAGGCCGCGAGCGCCCATCCCTAGCCACCCACTCAACATTGTGCCCAGCAAACGAGCCATGGGAGTCACGTCGCACGGACCCTGGGCACGAGAGGCATGCCTCGATAGCCCTAAGGAGACACGGTATGGGCCACATGCCCAACGTGCGATAGCGGTGGGCGTGCCAACCAGGCCACAGGTGCCCATCGCGAGCGAGCCACTCAACGTAATGCGCAGTGTACGAGCAAGGGGAGCCGCGTCGCACGGACCCTGGGTACGGGAGGAATGCCTCAGCATTCCCCAGCAGGCATGGCATGAGCTGCTTGCTCAACGTGCGGCTGTGGTGGGGGCGCCAGCTAGGCCACTGGCGCCTATCCAGAGCAAGCCCCCTCGTCCCTGTCCCTCGAGGTAGTGCGAAACGAGCGAGCCAGGGAGCCGTATCACACACGGACCCTGGGCACGAGAGGCATGCCTTGGCAGCCCCAATAGCCACAACATGGGCTCCTTGCCTAGTGCGCCGCAGTGGTGGGCGAACCAGCCAAGCCACAGGTGCCCATCACGAGCTTGCCCCTCGACATATTGCCTAGTGAGTGAGCCAAGGGGGCCCCATCGCACGGACCCTGGGCACGAGTGTCATGCCTCGGCAGCCCCCCGCAGACATGGGATGGGTTGCTTGCTTAGCATACGACAGCGGTGGGCGCGACTGCCAGGCCACGAGCGTTCATCGCGAGCGAGCCCCTCGACATTAGTACGTAGCGAGCGAGCCATGGGAGCCGTGTTGCATGGATGCTGGGCACGGGAGGCACGCCTCGGTAGCCCCAAGCAGACACGGCTTGGGCTGCTTGCCCAGCATGCGTTAGCGGTAGGCGCGCCAGCCAGGCCACTAGCTCCAGCCATGGGAGCCATGTTGCATGGACGATGGGCACGAGATGCACGCCTTGGCCACTGCCAACAAAGGCCGCAAGCCTAGTCTGTGGTAGCAGTGGGCGCGCCAGCCAGGCCACGATCGCCCATCGCGGGCCAGCCCCTAGACAAAGTGCCTAGCAAGGGAGTTAGGGGAGCCGCATCACATGGGCCCTGAGCATGGGGGGCACGCCTCGGCAGCCCCCAGAAGGCATGGCCGGGGCTACTTGCCCATCATGTGGCAGCGGTGGGCACACCAGCCAGGCCATAGGCACCCATCACGAGCCAGCCCCATCGTCCCGGTCCCTAGGCATGTCGCGACAGCCCCTAGTAGGCACAGTATAGGCTGCTTGCACAGCATGCGACAACGGTAGGTGCGCCAGCAAGCCCATGGGCACGCGTCATGAGCCAACCCCTCAAGATAGTGTCCAACGAGCGAGCCTGGGGAGCCGCGTCGCACGGACCATGGGCACAAGGGGAATGCCTCGGTAGCCCCCAGCAGGCATGGCTTGGGCTGCCTGCACCGCATGCGGCAGCTGTGGGCGAGCCAGCCAGGCCACGGGCGCCCATCACGAGCCGGCCCCTCGACATAGTGCCCAGAGTGCCAGCCAGTGGAGATGCCTGGCACGGACCTCGGGCACAAGAGGCATGCCTCGGCAGCCCCCAGTAGGGATGGCATGGGCATCTCTCCCAGCAAGTGACAACAGTGGCCGCACCAGCCAAGCCATGGGTGCCCATCACGAGCCAGCCCCTTGGCATAGTGCCCAGCATGCAGGCCAGGGGAGTTGCGTTGCAAGGACCCTGGGCATGGGCTGCCCCCAACCTACACTGCATGGGCCAAATGCCCAACGTGTGACAGCAATGGGCATGCCAGCCAGGCCAGTGGCACCCAACGCGAAACAGCTTGCTCGTCCCTCGCCCAACGAGCGAACCAGTGGACCTGCGTCGCACGGATCCTAGGCATCGAAGTCACGCCTCAGCAGCCCTCAGCAGGCATGGCATGGGCTGCTTGCCAAGCCAGACCATGGGCGCCCATCACAAGCCAACCCCCTAGTCCCTGTCCCTCGACGTAGTGCCCAACTAGCAAGCTAGGGGAGCTGCGTCGCACAGACCCTAGGCACAGGGGGCACGCCTTGGTGGCCCTCAGCAGGCATGGCTTGGGTCGCTTGCACAGCATGTGGCAGATGTGGCCGCGTCAGCCAAGCCACGGGCGCCCATCGCTAGCCAGCCCCTCGTGCCTGCCCTTCTACCTACTGCCCAGCGAGCGAGCCAGGGGAGCTATGTCACACGAACCCTGGGCACAAAGGCATGCCTCGGCAACCCCCTGCAGACACGGCATGGGCTTCTTGCCCAGCGTGCGGCAGCGGTAGGTGCACCAACGAGGCCACGGGCGCCCATCACGAGCCAGCTCCTCAACATAATGAGCAGCGTGCGAGCTAAGGGAGACGGATCACATGGACCCTCAGCACGGGAGGCATGCCTCGACAGCCCCCAGTAGGCACGGTATGGGTTGCTTTCCTAGTTGCGGCAGCGGTAGGCGCGCCAGCCAGGCCACAGGTGCCTATCATGAGCTAGCCCCTCGATATAGTGCCCAGTGTGTGAGCCAAGGGAGCCATGTGGCATGGACCCTGGGCAAGGGAGACATGCCTTGGCAGCCCCCAGCAGGCACCGCATGGGCTGCTTGCCTAGCGTGCGACAGCAGTGGTTACGCCAGGCAGGCCACTAGCGCTCATCACGGGCCAGCCCCCCGACATTGTGCCCACCGAGAGAGCCAGGGAAGCTGCAATGCAAGGGCTCTGGGCACGGGAGGCATGCCTTGGCTGCCCTCAGCTGGCATGGCATGCTCACCTATCCTAGTGTGCGGCAGCTGTTGGCACGCCCCCCAAGCCACAGGCGCCCATTGCGAGCCGGCCCCCTTGTCATGGCCTGTCCACTTAGTGCCTTGCGAGCGAGGCCGGTGAGCCACGTCGCACAGACCCTGGGTACGAGAGGCACACATCGACAGCCCGTAGCTGGCACGGCATAGGCTAAGTGCCCAGTGAGCTACAGCGGTGGGCGCGTTAGCTAGGCCGTGGGCGCCCATCGCAAGCCAGCCCCTTGACATAATGCACAACAAGCGAGCTAGAGGAGCTGTGTCGCATGGACTCTGGGCACGGGAGGCTCGCCTTAGAAGACCCCAGCAGGTACGGCATGGGATGCTTACCCAGCGTGCCACAGTTTTGGCTGTGCCAGCGAGGCCACGGTCGCCCATCGCGAGCAAACCAGGGGAGCCACGTCGCATAAACACTGGGCATGGGAGGCATGCCTCGGCAGCCCCCAGCAGGCATGGCATGGGTTGCGTGCCCAGCATGCAGCAGCGGTGGGCAAGCCAACCAGGCCACGGGCGCCCATCGCTAGCCAGCCCCTTCGTCCTTGCCCCTCAACATAGTGCGCGACAACGAGCAATGGGAGCCGCGTCGCATGGACCCTGGCCACGGGACGCACGCCTTGGCAGCCCCCAGCAGACACGGCATGGCCGGCTTGTCTAGCGTGTGGTAGTAGTAGGCGCGCCAGCTAGGCCAGTGGTGCCCATCATGCACCTGTCACCTCGTCCCTGCCCCTCGACATAGTGCCAAGTGAGCGAGCTAGGGGAGCCGCGTCGCACGGGCCCTGGGCACGGGAGGTATGATTCGGCAGCCTCTAGTAGGCACGGCATGGGCCAAGTACCTAGCATGCAGCTGCAGTGGGTGCAGCAACTAGGCCAGTGGCGCCCATCGCGAGCCAGCCCCTCGTCCCTGACCCTAGACGTAGTGCCCAGCAAGCGAGCCAGTGGAGCCGAGTCTCACAAACCCTAGGCACAGGGGCCATGCCTAGGCTGCCCCTAGCAGGCACGGCATAGGCTGCTTGCCCAGTATGCGACAGCTATTGGCGTGCCTGCCAAGCCATGGGCGCCCATCGTGAGCCATCCCCCTCATCCCTGTCCCTCGACATTATGCCCAACGAGTGAGCTAGGGTAGTCGCATCGCTCAGACCCTAGGAACGGGGGTCATGCCTCAGCAGCCCCCAAGCGTAGAGCCATGGGCTGCTTACCCAACGTGCGGCAGCGGTGGGCGCTCCAGCTAGGCCAAAGGTGCCCATCGCGAGCCAGCCCCCTCGTCCTTGTCCCTGGGCACGGGAGGCATGTCATGATAGCTCCAGCAGCCACAGCATGGGCACCTTGCCCAGCGTGGGCTAGCTGTGGGCATGCCAGCCAGGCCCCTGGTGCCTATCACGAGCTAGCTACTCGACATAGTGCCTAGAGAGTGGGCCAAGGGAGCCCCATCACACGGACCCTGGGCACGAGTGGTAGGCCTCGGCAACCCCCAACAGGCACGGCATGGGCAGCTTGCCCAGTGTGCTACAGCGGTGGGCACGCCAGCCAGGCCACGGGTGCCCATCGATAGCTAGCCCCCTCGTCCCTGCCCCTTGGCATAGTGCGCTACAAGCGAGACATGGGTGCCACATCACACGGACCCAGGGCACGGGAGGCACGCCTTGGTTGCCCCCAGCAGACACGGCATGAGCTACTTGCCCTCCTTGCGGCAATGGTGGGGACACCAACCATGCCAGTGGCGCGCATCGTGAGCCTGCCTTCTTGTCCTTGTCCCTCGACATAGTGCCTAGCAAGCTAGCGAGGGGAGTCGCGTCCCTCGGACCATGGGAATGGGGGGCATGCCTCTGCAGCCCCCAGGTAGAATGCCATGGGCTGCTTGCCCAACGTGTGGTAGCAGTGGGCACGTCGACCAAGCCACGGGCACCCATTGCGATCCAGCCCCTTCTTCCTTATCCCTCGACGTAATGTCGAACGAGCAAGCTAGGGGAGTTACGTCAATGGACCTGGGCATGGGAGGCATGCTTAGGCTACCTCTAGCAGGCATGGCAGCTATCCTAGCGTGCGGCAGCTGTTGGCGCGCCAGCCAGGCCACTGGCTCCCATCGTGAGCCAGCCCCCTAATCACGGCCCGTCCACTCACTGCCCAGCGAGTCAGCCAGGGGAGCCGCATCGCACGGACCCTGGGTACAGGAGCCACACGTCGACAACCCCTAGCTAGCATGGCATAGGCAAAGTGCCCAGCGAGTGGCAGCGATGGGCGCATTAGCCAGGCCACGGGCGCCCATCGCGAGCCAGCCCCTTGACATAATGCCTAGTGATCGAGCCAGAAGAGCCGTGTCACATGGACTCTAGGCACGGGGGGCTCGCCCTGACAGGGGCTGCTTGTCCAAAGTGCCACAACTTTGGCCGCGCCACCGAGGCCACAATCGCCCATCGCGAGCCAACCCCTCGACATAGTGCCCAGCTAGCAAGCGAGGGGAGCCGCGTCGAACAGACACTGGGCATGGGAGGCACGCCTTGGCAGCCCCCACCAGGCACGCCATGGGTTACGTGCCCAGCATGCAACAGCGGTGGGCGCGCCAGCCAGGCCATGGGCGCCCATCGATGGCCAGCCCCTTCGTCTCTACCCCTCGGCGTAATAGATGACAAACGAGCCATGGGAGCCGCGTCGCATGGACGCTGGCCATGGGAGGCATGCCTTGGTAGTAACCATCAGACACGGCATGGGCAGTCGGCATAGCTTGCGGTAGCAGTGGGCGCACCAGCCAGGCCAGTGGCACCCATCACGTGCCTGCCCCCTCGACATAGTGCCAAGTGAGCGAGCCAGGGGAGCCACATTGCACGGACGCTGGGCACGGGAGGTATGCCTTGGCAGCCCCCAGCAGGCACGACATGGACCAAGTGCCCAGCATGCCGCTGCAGTGGGTGCAACAGCCAGGCTAGTGGCGCCCATCGCAAGCCAGCCCTTTCATCCCTGACCCTTGACGTAGTACCCAACGAGCAACCCGGGGAGCCGAGTTGCACAAACCCTTGGCACAGGGGCCATGCCTAGGCTGCCGCTAGAAAGCACGGCATGGGCTGCTTGCCCAGTGTGCGGCAGCTGTGGGCACGCCAGCCAGGCCACGGGAGCCAATCGCGAGCTAGCCTCCTCATGCCTACCCCTCTACCTACTGCCCAGTGAGTGAGCCAGGCATGGCTTGGGCCAAGTGCCCAACACGGAGCTGCATAGGGCGCGCCTGCCAGGCCAGTGGTGCCCATCGCGAGCCAGCCCCCTTATCCCTGAACCTCGACATAGTTTCCAGCAAAAGAGCCAGGGGAGCTGCGTCGCACGGACCCTAGGTACGGGAGGCATGCCTCAGTAGCCCCCAGCTGGCATGGAATGGGCAAGTGCCCAGCGTGCAGCATCAGTGGGTGCGCCAGCCAGGCCAGTTGCGCCCATCGCCAGCCAGCCCCCTCGTCATCGAACCTCGACATAGTACCCAACAAGCAAGCCAGGGGAGCTGCATCGCACAGACCTTGGGCACGGGAGGTATGGCTCGGCAGCCACCAATAGGCATGGCAGGGCCTGCTTGTAGAGCATGTGGCAGCGGTGTGCGTGCCGGCAAAGCCACGAGCGCCCATCGTGAGCAAACTCCTCGTCCCTGCCCCTCAACTTACTACCTAGTGAGCGAGCTAGGGGAGCCTTGTTGCACAGACCCTGGGTACGAGAGCCATGCCATGGCAGCCCCCAGCAGGCACGGCATGAACTGCGTGCCTAGCGAGCGACAATGGTGGGCATGCCAACCAGGCCACGGGCGCCCATTGCGAGCTAAGCCCCTCGTCCCTGCGCCTCAACGTAGTGCCAAGCGAGTGAGCTAGGGGAGCTGCGTCGCACGGACCCTGGGCATGGGAGGAATGCCTTGGCAGCCCCCAGCAGGCATGGCATAGGCTGCTTGCCCTGCAGCAAGTGGCTGCTGTGGCCACGCCAGCCAGGCCACGGGTACCTACCACAAGCCAGCCCCTCGACGGAGGGCCCGGCGAGTGAGCCAGGGGAGCTGCGTTGCATGGACCCTGGGTACGGGAGGCATGCCTCTGCAGTCCCCCAGCAGGCATAGTATAGGCTGCTTGCCCAGCGAGAGACAGCGGTGAGCGCGCTAGCCGGGCCACTGGCGCCTATTATGAGCCAACCCTTCGACACAGTGCCTAGTGGGCGTGCCAGGGAGCCAAGCCGCACAGACCCTAGACACAGGAGGCATGCCTCGGCAGCCCCAAGCTGGCACGGCTTAAGCTGCTTGCCTAGCTTGCAATAGTGGTGTGCGCACCAGCCAGGCCATGGTCGCCCATTGCGAGGCAGCCCCCTCGTCCCTGGCGCTCGACATAGTGCCCTGCGAGCGAACCAGGAGAGCCAAGCTGCATGAATCCTCGGCACATGAGGCATGCCTCGGCAGCCCCTAGCAGGCACGGCATGGGCAGCTTGCCCAATGTGCGGCAGTTGCGGGCACGCCAGCCAGGACACGGGTGCCCATCGTCAGCCTGCCCCCTCGTGCCTGCCCCTCCACCTATTGCGCAGTGAGCGAGCCAAGGGAGCCATGTCGCACGGACCTGGGCATGTAGGGCATGCCTTAGAAGCCCCAAGCAGGCATGGCTTGGGCCAAGTGCCCAACACGCAGCTGCGTAGGGCGTGCATGCCTAGCCAATGGCGCCCATTGCGAGCCAGCCCCCTCATCCCTGAACCTCGACATAGTGCCCAACAAGAGAGTTAGGGGAGCCGCGTCGCACAGACCCTAGGTACGAGAGGCATGCCTCGGTAGCCCCCTGCTGGCATGGAATGGGCAGGTGCCTAGCGTGCGGCAGCGGTGGGTGCGCTAGCTAGGCTAGCGGTGCCCATCGCCAGCCAACCCCCTTGTCCCAGAACCTCGACATAGTACCCATCGGGCGAGCCAAGGGAGCTACGTCGCACAGACCCTGGGCACAAGAGGCATGCCTCGACAGCCACCAGCAGGCACGGCAGGGGCTACTTGCCAAGCATGCGGCAGCGGTGTGCGTGCCGACAAAGCCATGGGCGCCCATCGTGAGCAAGCTCCTCGTCCCTGCCCCTCAACTTACTGCCTAGTGAGCAAGCCAGAGGAGCCGCATTGCACGAACCCTGGGCACGGGAGCCATGCCACGATAGCCCCCAGTAGGCACTGCATGGACTACTTGCCGAGTGAGCGGCAATGGTGGGCGCGCCAACTAGGCCACGGGCACCCATTGCGAGCTATCCCCCTCGTCCCTGCCCCTCGACATAGTGCCAAGCGAGTGAGCCAGGGGAGTTGCGTCGTACGGACCCTGGGCATGGAAGGCATGCCTTGGCAGCCCCCAGCAGGCACGGCATGGGCTACTTGCCCAACAAGCGATAGCGGTGGCCGCACTACCCAAGCCACCAGTGCCTATCACGAGCTAGCCCCTCGACGGAGTGCTCAGCGAGCAAGCCAGGGGAGCTGCGTTGCATGCCTCGGCAGCCCCCACCAGGCACGACATGGGCTGTTTGCCTATCGAGCGACAGTGGTGGGCACACAAGCTAGGCCACGGGCACCCATTATGAGCCAGCCCCTCGACATAGTTCCCAGTGGGCTTGCCAGGGAGCCAAGCAGCACAGACCCTAGGCACAGGAAGCATGCCCCTCAACTTATTGCGCAGCGAGCGAACCTTGGGAGCCGTGTTACGTAGACCCTTGCCATAGATGGCATGCCTCGGAAGCCCCCAACAGGCATGACATGGGCCAAGTGTCCAGCACGCGGCAGCGGTGGCCGTGCCAGCTAGGCCAGTGGCGCCCATTGCGAGCCAGCCCCCTCATCCCCGAACCTCAACATAGTGCCCAGCAAGCGGGCCAGGGGAGCCACTCCGCACTGACCCTGGGCATGGCAGGCATGCCTCGGCAGCCCCCAACAGGCACGACATGGAATGCTTGCCCAGTGTGCGGCAGCGGTGGGTGCACCAGCCAGGCCGCGAGCGCCCATCCCTAGCCACCCACTCAACATTGTGCCCAGCAAACGAGCCATGGGAGTCACGTCGCACGGACCCTGGGCACGAGAGGCATGCCTCGATAGCCCTAAGGAGACACGGTATGGGCCACATGCCCAACGTGCGATAGCGGTGGGCGTGCCAACCAGGCCACAGGTGCCCATCGCGAGCGAGCCACTCAACGTAATGCGCAGTGTACGAGCAAGGGGAGCCGCGTCGCACGGACCCTGGGTACGGGAGGAATGCCTCAGCATTCCCCAGCAGGCATGGCATGAGTTGCTTGCTCAACGTGCGGCTGTGGTGGGGGCGCCAGCTAGGCCACTGGCGCCTATCCAGAGCAAGCCCCCTCGTCCCTGTCCCTCGAGGTAGTGCGAAACGAGCGAGCCAGGGAGCCGTATCACACACGGACCCTGGGCACGAGAGGCATGCCTTGGCAGCCCCAATAGCCACAACATGGGCTCCTTGCCTAGTGCGCCGCAGTGGTGGGCGAACCAGCCAAGCCACAGGTGCCCATCACGAGCTTGCCCCTCGACATATTGCCTAGTGAGTGAGCCAAGGGGGCCCCATCGCACGGACCCTGGGCACGAGTGTCATGCCTCGGCAGCCCCCCGCAGACATGGGATGGGTTGCTTGCTTAGCATACGACAGCGGTGGGCGCGACTGCCAGGCCACGAGCGTTCATCGCGAGCGAGCCCCTCGACATTAGTACGTAGCGAGCGAGCCATGGGAGCCGTGTTGCATGGATGCTGGGCACAGGAGGCACGCCTCGGTAGCCCCAAGCAGACACGGCTTGGGCTGCTTGCCCAGCATGCGTTAGCGGTAGGCGCGCCAGCCAGGCCACTAGCTCCAGCCATGGGAGCCATGTTGCATGGACGATGGGCACGAGATGCACGCCTTGGCCACTGCCAACAAAGGCCGCAAGCCTAGTCTGTGGTAGCAGTGGGCGCGCCAGCCAGGCCACGATCGCCCATCGCGGGCCAGCCCCTAGACAAAGTGCCTAGCAAGGGAGTTAGGGGAGCCGCATCACATGGGCCCTGAGCATGGGGGGCACGCCTCGGCAGCCCCCAGAAGGCATGGCCGGGGCTACTTGCCCATCATGTGGCAGCGGTGGGCACACCAGCCAGGCCATAGGCACCCATCACGAGCCAGCCCCATCGTCCCGGTCCCTAGGCATGTCGCGACAGCCCCTAGTAGGCACAGTATAGGCTGCTTGCACAGCATGCGACAGCGGTAGGTGCGCCAGCAAGCCCATGGGCACGCGTCATGAGCCAACCCCTCAAGATAGTGTCCAACGAGCGAGCCTGGGGAGCCGCGTCGCACGGACCATGGGCACAAGGGGAATGCCTCGGTAGCCCCCAGCAGGCATGGCTTGGGCTGCCTGCACCGCATGCGGCAGCTGTGGGCGAGCCAGCCAGGCCACGGGCGCCCATCACGAGCCGGCCCCTCGACATAGTGCCCAGAGTGCCAGCCAGTGGAGATGCCTGGCACGGACCTCGGGCACAAGAGGCATGCCTCGGCAGCCCCCAGTAGGGATGGCATGGGCATCTCTCCCAGCAAGTGACAACAGTGGCCGCACCAGCCAAGCCATGGGTGCCCATCACGAGCCAGCCCCTTGGCATAGTGCCCAGCATGCAGGCCAGGGGAGTTGCGTTGCAAGGACCCTGGGCATGGGCTGCCCCCAACCTACACTGCATGGGCCAAATGCCCAACGTGTGACAGCAATGGGCATGCCAGCCAGGCCAGTGGCACCCAACGCGAAACAGCTTGCTCGTCCCTCGCCCAACGAGCGAACCAGTGGACCTGCGTCGCACGGATCCTAGGCATCGAAGTCACGCCTCAGCAGCCCTCAGCAGGCATGGCATGGGCTGCTTGCCAAGCCAGACCATGGGCGCCCATCACAAGCCAACCCCCTAGTCCCTGTCCCTCGACGTAGTGCCCAACTAGCAAGCTAGGGGAGCTGCGTCGCACAGACCCTAGGCACAGGGGGCACGCCTTGGTGGCCCTCAGCAGGCATGGCTTGGGTCGCTTGCACAGCATGTGGCAGATGTGGCCGCGTCAGCCAAGCCACGGGCGCCCATCGCTAGCCAGCCCCTCGTGCCTGCCCTTCTACCTACTGCCCAGCGAGCGAGCCAGGGGAGCTATGTCACACGAACCCTGGGCACAAAGGCATGCCTCGGCAACCCCCTGCAGACACGGCATGGGCTTCTTGCCCAGCGTGCGGCAGCGGTAGGTGCACCAACGAGGCCACGGGCGCCCATCACGAGCCAGCTCCTCAACATAATGAGCAGCGTGCGAGCTAAGGGAGACGGATCACATGGACCCTCAGCACGGGAGGCATGCCTCGACAGCCCCCAGTAGGCACGGTATGGGTTGCTTTCCTAGTTGCGGCAGCGGTAGGCGCGCCAGCCAGGCCACAGGTGCCTATCATGAGCTAGCCCCTCGATATAGTGCCCAGTGTGTGAGCCAAGGGAGCCACGTGGCATGGACCCTGGGCAAGGGAGACATGCCTTGGCAGCCCCCAGCAGGCACCGCATGGGCTGCTTGCCTAGCGTGCGACAGCAATGGTTACGCCAGGCAGGCCACTAGCGCTCATCACGGGCCAGCCCCCCGACATTGTGCCCACCGAGAGAGCCAGGGAAGCTGCAATGCAAGGGCTCTGGGCACGGGAGGCATGCCTTGGCTGCCCTCAGCTGGCATGGCATGCTCACCTATCCTAGTGTGCGGCAGCTGTTGGCACGCCCCCCAAGCCACAGGCGCCCATCGCGAGCCGGCCCCCTTGTCATGGCCTGTCCACTTAGTGCCTTGCGAGCGAGGCCGGTGAGCCACGTCGCACAGACCCTGGGTACGAGAGGCACACATCGACAGCCCGTAGCTGGCACGGCATAGGCTAAGTGCCCAGTGAGCTACAGCGGTGGGCGCGTTAGCTAGGCCGTGGGCGCCCATCGCAAGCCAGCCCCTTGACATAATGCACAACAAGCGAGCTAGAGGAGCTGTGTCGCATGGACTCTGGGCACGGGAGGCTCGCCTTAGAAGACCCCAGCAGGTACGGCATGGGATGCTTACCCAGCGTGCCACAGTTTTGGCTGTGCCAGCGAGGCCACGGTCGCCCATCGCGAGCAAACCAGGGGAGCCACGTCGCATAAACACTGGGCATGGGAGGCATGCCTCGGCAGCCCCCAGCAGGCATGGCATGGGTTGCGTGCCCAGCATGCAGCAGCGGTGGGCAAGCCAACCAGGCCACGGGCGCCCATCGCTAGCCAGCCCCTTCGTCCTTGCCCCTCAACATAGTGCGCGACAACGAGCAATGGGAGCCGCGTCGCATGGACCCTGGCCACGGGACGCACGCCTTGGCAGCCCCCAGCAGACACGGCATGGCCGGCTTGTCTAGCGTGTGGTAGTAGTAGGCGCGCCAGCTAGGCCAGTGGTGCCCATCATGCACCTGTCACCTCGTCCCTACCCCTCGACATAGTGCCAAGTGAGCGAGCTAGGGGAGCCGCGTCGCACGGGCCCTGGGCACGGGAGGTATTATTCGGCAGCCTCTAGTAGGCACGGCATGGGCCAAGTACCTAGCATGCAGCTGCAGTGGGTGCAGCAACTAGGCCAGTGGCGCCCATCGCGAGCCAGCCCCTCGTCCCTGACCCTAGACGTAGTGCCCAGCAAGCGAGCCAGTGGAGCCGAGTCTCACAAACCCTAGGCACAGGGGCCATGCCTAGGCTGCCCCTAGCAGGCACGGCATAGGCTGCTTGCCCAGTATGCGACAGCTATTGGCGTGCCTGCCAAGCCATGGGCGCCCATCGTGAGCCATCCCCCTCATCCCTATCCCTCGACATTATGCCCAACGAGCGAGCTAGGGTAGTCGCATCGCTCAGACCCTAGGAACGGGGGTCATGCCTCAGCAGCCCCCAAGCGTAGAGCCATGGGCTGCTTACCCAACGTGCGGCAGCGGTGGGCGCTCCAGCTAGGCCAAAGGTGCCCATCGCGAGCCAGCCCCCTCGTCCTTGTCCCTGGGCACGGGAGGCATGTCATGATAGCTCCAGCAGCCACAGCATGGGCACCTTGCCCAGCGTGGGCTAGCTGTGGGCATGCCAGCCAGGCCCCTGGTGCCTATCACGAGCTAGCTACTCGACATAGTGCCTAGAGAGTGGGCCAAGGGAGCCCCATCACACAGACCCTGGGCACGAGTGGTAGGCCTCGGCAACCCCCAACAGGCACGGCATGGGCAGCTTGCCCAGTGTGCTACAGCGGTGGGCACGCCAGCCAGGCCACGGGTGCCCATCGATAGCTAGCCCCCTCGTCCCTGCCCCTTGGCATAGTGCGCTACAAGCGAGACATGGGTGCCACATCACACGGACCCAGGGCACGGGAGGCACACCTTGGTTGCCCCCAGCAGACACGGCATGAGCTACTTGCCCTCCTTGCGGCAATGGTGGGGACACCAACCATGCCAGTGGCGCGCATCGTGAGCCTGCCTTCTTGTCCTTGTCCCTCGACATAGTGCCTAGCAAGCTAGCGAGGGGAGTCGCGTCCCTCGGACCATGGGAATGGGGGGCATGCCTCTGCAGCCCCCAGGTAGAATGCCATGGGCTGCTTGCCCAACGTGTGGTAGCAGTGGGCACGTCGACCAAGCCACGGGCACCCATTGCGATCCAGCCCCTTCTTCCTTATCCCTCGACGTAATGTCGAACGAGCAAGCTAGGGGAGTTACGTCAATGGACCTGGGCATGGGAGGCATGCTTAGGCTACCTCTAGCAGGCATGGCAGCTATCCTAGCGTGCGGCAGCTGTTGGCGCGCCAGCCAGGCCACTGGCTCCCATCGTGAGCCAGCCCCCTAATCACGGCCCGTCCACTCACTGCCCAGCGAGTCAGCCAGGGGAGCCGCATCGCACGGACCCTGGGTACAGGAGCCACACGTCGACAACCCCTAGCTAGCATGGCATAGGCAAAGTGCCCAGCGAGTGGCAGCGATGGGCGCATTAGCCAGGCCACGGGCGCCCATCGCGAGCCAGCCCCTTGACATAATGCCTAGTGATCGAGCCAGAAGAGCCGTGTCACATGGACTCTAGGCACGGGGGGCTCGCCCTGACAGGGGCTGCTTGTCCAAAGTGCCACAACTTTGGCCGCGCCACCGAGGCCACAATCGCCCATCGCGAGCCAACCCCTCGACATAGTGCCCAGCTAGCAAGCGAGGGGAGCCGCGTCGAACAGACACTGGGCATGGGAGGCACGCCTTGGCAGCCCCCACCAGGCACGCCATGGGTTACGTGCCCAGCATGCAACAGCGGTGGGCGCGCCAGCCAGGCCATGGGCGCCCATCGATGGCCAGCCCCTTCGTCTCTACCCCTCGGCGTAATAGATGACAAACGAGCCATGGGAGCCGCGTCGCATGGACGCTGGCCATGGGAGGCATGCCTTGGTAGTAACCATCAGACACGGCATGGGCAGTCGGCATAGCTTGCGGTAGCAGTGGGCGCACCAGCCAGGCCAGTGGCACCCATCACGTGCCTGCCCCCTCGACATAGTGCCAAGTGAGCGAGCCAGGGGAGCCACATTGCACGGACGCTGGGCACGGGAGGTATGCCTTGGCAGCCCCCAGCAGGCACGACATGGACCAAGTGCCCAGCATGCCGCTGCAGTGGGTGCAACAGCCAGGCTAGTGGCGCCCATCGCAAGCCAGCCCTTTCATCCCTGACCCTTGACGTAGTACCCAACGAGCAACCCGGGGAGCCGAGTTGCACAAACCCTTGGCACAGGGGCCATGCCTAGGCTGCCGCTAGAAAGCACGGCATGGGCTGCTTGCCCAGTGTGCGGCAGCTGTGGGCACGCCAGCCAGGCCACGGGAGCCAATCGCGAGCTAGCCTCCTCATGCCTACCCCTCTACCTACTGCCCAGTGAGTGAGCCAGGCATGGCTTGGGCCAAGTGCCCAACACGGAGCTGCATAGGGCGCGCCTGCCAGGCCAGTGGTGCCCATCGCGAGCCAGCCCCCTTATCCCTGAACCTCGACATAGTTTCCAGCAAAAGAGCCAGGGGAGCTGCGTCGCACGGACCCTAGGTACGGGAGGCATGCCTCAGTAGCCCCCAGCTGGCATGGAATGGGCAAGTGCCCAGCGTGCAGCATCAGTGGGTGCGCCAGCCAGGCCAGTTGCGCCCATCGCCAGCCAGCCCCCTCGTCATCGAACCTCGACATAGTACCCAACAAGCAAGCCAGGGGAGCTGCATCGCACAGACCTTGGGCACGGGAGGTATGGCTCGGCAGCCACCAATAGGCATGGCAGGGCCTGCTTGTAGAGCATGTGGCAGCGGTGTGCGTGCCGGCAAAGCCACGAGCGCCCATCGTGAGCAAACTCCTCGTCCCTGCCCCTCAACTTACTACCTAGTGAGCGAGCTAGGGGAGCCTTGTTGCACAGACCCTGGGTACGAGAGCCATGCCATGGCAGCCCCCAGCAGGCACAGCATGAACTGCGTGCCTAGCGAGCGACAATGGTGGGCATGCCAACCAGGCCACGGGCGCCCATTGCGAGCTAAGCCCCTCGTCCCTGCGCCTCAACGTAGTGCCAAACGAGTGAGCTAGGGGAGCTGCGTCGCACGGACCCTGGGCATGGGAGGAATGCCTTGGCAGCCCCCAGCAGGCATGGCATAGGCTGCTTGCCCTGCAGCAAGTGGCTGCTGTGGCCACGCCAGCCAGGCCACGGGTACCTACCACAAGCCAGCCCCTCGACGGAGTGCCCGGCGAGTGAGCCAGGGGAGCTGCGTTGCATGGACCCTGGGTACGGGAGGCATGCCTCTGCAGTCCCCCAGCAGGCATAGTATAGGCTGCTTGCCCAGCGAGAGACAGCGGTGAGCGCGCTAGCCGGGCCACTGGCGCCTATTATGAGCCAACCCTTCGACACAGTGCCTAGTGGGCGTGCCAGGGAGCCAAGCCGCACAGACCCTAGACACAGGAGGCATGCCTCGGCAGCCCCAAGCTGGCACGGCTTAAGCTGCTTGCCTAGCTTGCAATAGTGGTGTGCGCACCAGCCAGGCCATGGTCGCCCATTGCGAGGCAGCCCCCTCGTCCCTGGCGCTCGACATAGTGCCCTGCGAGCGAACCAGGAGAGCCAAGCTGCATGAATCCTCGGCACATGAGGCATGCCTCGGCAGCCCCTAGCAGGCACGGCATGGGCAGCTTGCCCAATGTGCGGCAGTTGCGGGCACGCCAGCCAGGACACGGGTGCCCATCGTCAGCCTGCCCCCTCGTGCCTGCCCCTCCACCTATTGCGCAGTGAGCGAGCCAAGGGAGCCATGTCGCACGGACCTGGGCATGTAGGGCATGCCTTAGAAGCCCCAAGCAGGCATGGCTTGGGCCAAGTGCCCAACACGCAGCTGCGTAGGGCGTGCATGCCTAGCCAATGGCGCCCATTGCGAGCCAGCCCCCTCATCCCTGAACCTCGACATAGTGCCCAACAAGAGAGTTAGGGGAGCCGCGTCGCACAGACCCTAGGTACGAGAGGCATGCCTCGGTAGCCCCCTGCTGGCATGGAATGGGCAGGTGCCTAGCGTGCGGCAGCGGTGGGTGCGCTAGCTAGGCTAGCGGTGCCCATCGCCAGCCAACCCCCTTGTCCCAGAACCTCGACATAGTACCCATCGGGCGAGCCAAGGGAGCTACGTCGCACAGACCCTGGGCACAAGAGGCATGCCTCGACAGCCACCAGCAGGCACGGCAGGGGCTACTTGCCAAGCATGCGGCAGCGGTGTGCGTGCCGACAAAGCCATGGGCGCCCATCGTGAGCAAGCTCCTCGTCCCTGCCCCTCAACTTACTGCCTAGTGAGCAAGCCAGAGGAGCCGCATTGCACGAACCCTGGGCACGGGAGCCATGCCACGATAGCCCCCAGTAGGCACTGCATGGACTACTTGCCGAGTGAGCGGCAATGGTGGGCGCGCCAACTAGGCCACGGGCACCCATTGCGAGCTATCCCCCTCGTCCCTGCCCCTCGACATAGTGCCAAGCGAGTGAGCCAGGGGAGTTGCGTCGTACGGACCCTGGGCATGGAAGGCATGCCTTGGCAGCCCCCAGCAGGCACGGCATGGGCTACTTGCCCAACAAGCGATAGCGGTGGCCGCACTACCCAAGCCACCAGTGCCTATCACGAGCTAGCCCCTCGACGGAGTGCTCAGCGAGCAAGCCAGGGGAGCTGCGTTGCATGCCTCGGCAGCCCCCACCAGGCACGACATGGGCTGTTTGCCTATCGAGCGACAGTGGTGGGCACACAAGCTAGGCCACGGGCACCCATTATGAGCCAGCCCCTCGACATAGTGCCCAGTGGGCTTGCCAGGGAGCCAAGCAGCACAGACCCTAGGCACAGGAAGCATGCCTCGGCAGCCACAAGCTGGCACGGCTTGGGCTGCTTGCCGAGCTTGCGACAGTGGTGCGCGCGCCAGCCAGGCCATGGTCGCCCATTGCGAGGCAGCCCCCTCGTCCCTGCCCCTCGACATAGTGCCCAGCGAGCGAACCAGGGGAGCCGCGTTGCACGGATCCTTGGCATAGGATGCATGCCTCGGCAGCCCCCAACAGGCACGGCATGGGTAACTTGCCAGGCATGCCGCAGTGATGGGCGCGCCAACCAGGCCACGGGTGCCTATCACGAGCCAGCCCCTCGACATAGTGCCCAGCGAGCGAGCCTGGGGAGCTGCATCGCACGGACCCTGTTCATGGGAGGCACGCCTAGGAAGCCTACAGCAGTCATGGCATGGGCTGCTTGCCCAGCGTGGGGAGTGGTGGGCCCGCCAGGCAGGCCACAGGTGCCTATCTCGAGCCAGCCCCGTCGTCCTTACCCCTTATCATAGTGCCTAACAAGCGAACTAGTGGAGCTGCATTGCATAGATCTTGGGCATGGGAGGCATGCCTCGGGAGCCCCTTGGAGGCATTACATGGGCTGCTTGCCCAGCAAGACCACGGGTGCCTATCACGAGCCAGCCCTCTCGTCCCTGTCCTTCGATGTAGTGCCCAGTGAACGAGCCAGAGGAGCCGTGTTGTACTGACCCTTGGCACAAGGGGCAGGCCTTGGCAGCCCCCAGCAGGCACGGCATGGGCTACTTGCCCAGCATGCGATAGAGGTGGGTGCTTCAGCCATGCCATGGGCACCCATCACGAGCCAGTCCCTCGACATAGAGCCAGGGAAGCTGCGTTGCATGGACCCTGTACACAGGAGGCATGCCTCGTCAGCCCCGAGCAGGCATAGCTTGGGTTGCTCGCCCATCGCGCGGCAATGGTGGGCAAGCCAGCGATGCCATAAGCGCCCATCACAACCAAGCTCCTCGACACAGTGCCCATTGAGCAAGCCAGGGGAGCCCTATCACACAGACCCTTGGCACGGAAGGCACACCTCAGCAGGCCCCAGCAGGCATGGCATAGGTAACTTGCCCAGTGTGAGGCAGCGGTGGGCGCGCCAGCCAGGCCACAGGTGCACATCACGAGCCAGCCCCTCGACATAGTGCCCAGCGAGTGAGCCAAGGAAGCAGCATCGCACAGACCCTAGGCACGGGAGGCCCGCCTTAGCAGCCCCTGCCAGACACGGCATGGGCTTCTTGCGCAGCGTGCGGTAGCGGTTGGCCCGTCAGCCAGGCCATGGGCACCCATCGCGAGCCAGCCCCCTCATCTCTACCCCTCGACATAGTGCGTAGCGACCAAGCCAGGGTAGACGCATCGCATAGACCTAGGACACGGGAGGCATGCCTCAGCAGCCCTTAGCAGGCACAGTATGGGCTGCTTGCCCAGCATGCGGCAGCGATGGGCTCGCCAGCCAGGCCATAGGTGCCCTTTTTGAGCCAGCCCCTCATCCTTGCCTCTCAACATAGTGCCCCGTGAGTGAGCTAGGGGAGCCACGTCACATAGACCCTGGGCAAAGGAGGCATGCTTGGCAGCCCCCACCAGGCACGACATGGGATGCTTGCACGGCGTGCAATAGCAGTGGGCTCGCCTACAAGGCCATAGGTGCCCATCGCGAGCCACCCCCTTCGTCCCTGCCTCTTGACATAATGCCCAACGAGCGAGCCAAGGGACCCATGTTGCACGGACCCTAGGCATGGGAAGCATGCCTCAGAAGCCCTCATCAGGCCCGGCATGGGCTACTGGCCTAGCATGCGGCAGCGGTGGGCGCTCCAGCCATGCCACTAGCGCCCATCACGAGCCAGCCCCTCGACATAGTGCCCAATGAGCGAGCCACGAGAGCCGCGTCGCATGGACCCTGGGCACGGGAGGCACCCCTCGGCAGCCCCCAACAGGAATGGCATGGGCTGCTTGCCCAGCGTGCTACAGCAGTGGATGGGCCAGCTCCTCGACATAGTGCCTAACGAGCGAGCCAAGGGAGCCACATCGCATAGACCCTGGGCAAGGGAGGCATGCCTCATCAGCCTGCAGCAGGCACAACATGGGCTGCTTGCCCATCGTACAGCAATGGTGGGCAAACCTGTGATGCCATAGGCGCCCATCACGACCCAACTCCTCGACATAGTGCCTAGTGAGCGAGCTAGGGAAGCGCTATCACACGGACCCTTGGCATGGGAGGCACACCTCGGCAGCCCCCAGCAGGCACGGCATGGGCAACTTGTCCAGTGTACGATAGCGGTGGGGGCGCCAGCCAAGCCACGAGCGCCCATCATGAGCCAGCTCCTTGACATAGAGCCAGGGGAGCCGCGTTGCACGGACTCTGGGCACGGGAGGCATCCCTCGTCAGCCCCCAACAGGCACGGCATGGGCTGCTTGCCCATCGTACGACAATGATGGGCAAGCCAGCGATGCCATAGACGCCCATCACGACCCAGCTCCTGCACATAGTGCCCAGCGAGCAAGCTAGAGGAGCCCTGTCACCCGAACCATGGGAATGGGAAGCACGCCTCGGCAGCCCTCAGCAGGCACGGCATAGGTCGCTTGCCCATCGTGCAGCAGCGGTGGGCGCGTCAGCCAAGCCGCTGGCGCCCGTCGCGAGCCAGCACCTTGACATAGTAACCAACGAGCAAGCCAAGGGAGCCGCATCACACAGACCCTGGGCACGGGAGGCACCCCTCGACAGCTCCCAACAGGAATGGCATGGGCTACTTGCCCAGCGTGCTGCAGCGGTGGATGGGCCAGCCCCTCGACATAGTGCCCAGTGAGCGAGCCAAGGGAGCCACATCGCACAGACCCTGGGCAAGGGAGGCATGCCTCATCAGCCTGCAGCAGGCACAACATGGGCTGCTTGCCCATCGTACAGCAATGGTGGGCAAACCATTGATGCCATAGGCACCCATCACGGCCCAGCTCCTCGACATAGTGCCTAGTGAGCGAGTTAGGGAAGTGTTATCACACGGACCCTTGGCACGGGAGGCACACCTCGGCAGCCCCCAACAAACACGACATGGGTAACTTGTCCAGTGTACGGCAGCGGTGGGCGTGCCAGCCAAGCCACGAGTGCCTATCACGAGCCAGCCCCTCAACATAGAGCTAAAGGAGCCGCGTTGCACAAACTCTGGACACGAGAGGCATCCCTCGTCAGCCCCCAGCAGGCACGGCATGGGCTGCTTGCCCATCGTACGACAATGGTGGGCAAGCCAGCGATGCCATAGATGCCCATCATGACCCAGCTCCTAGACATAGTGCCCAGCGAGCAAGCTAGGGGAGCCTTGTCACCCGAACCCTGGGAACGGGAGGCATGCCTCGGCAACCCCCAGCAAGCACGACATAGGTCGCTTGCCCATCATGCAGCAACGGTGGGTGTGTCAGCCAAGCCACTGGCGCCCGTCGCGAGCTAGCCCCTTGACATAGTAACCAGCAAGCAAGCCAGGGGAGCCGTATCACACGAACCCTGGGCACGGGAGGCACTGCTCGGTAGCCACAGTGGCCACGACATGGGCTTCTTGCCCAGTGTGCGACAGTGGTGGTCGGGCTAGCCAGGCCATGGGCGCCCATCACAAGCCAGGCCCTCGTCATAGTGCCCACCAAACGAGCCAGGGGAGCCGCATCGCATAAACCCTAAGCACGAGAGGCATGCCTTTATAGCCCCCAGTAGATATTGCATGGGCTGCTTGCCCAGTGTACGATAGCGGTGGCTAGGTGGACGCGTTTAGCGCCATCACACTAGGGTTGCGCTGATCCCGTAATAGACAGTGTGACAGTTTGGTATTAGAGCGCGGTTTCGATCACCACTTTCTTAATCTAATGGTTGATTTTATTGCTGCCAAGGCTCTATGCCAGGAGGGAGTGAGTCAATGCACGAGCGTGTTGCTCAGTTGGAAGAGATCGTTGGTGCATCATCGGAGGGGTCAACAAGCACATTTGCAAAGTTGATGGAGACAATTACCCAATGACAATACTCGATGGTAGAGGACATTGAAATCTCAAGGAGACTATGACGAGCCTTGAGACCAAGATCATGTTGTTGAAAAGGGCTGCCCATACATCAAAAGTAGGAGCGAACACTACTGTGGCTAAGCTGAAGGTGCCAGAACCAAAGCTGTTCTCTGGAGAGAGGAACGCCAAGGAGTTGGAGAACTTCTTGTGGGATATGGAGCAGTATTTCAAAGCTGCTCGAGTGCCCATAAACGACCAGGTAATGATCACATCCATGTACTTATCTAGTGATGCTAAGTTGTGGTGGCGCATCTGTATGCAGGATGATGCTATCATGGGAAGACCTAGGATTGATTCCTGGGAGGCATTGAAAAAGGAATTGAGAGAGCAATTCCTATCATGTAACACTTTGTTTATGGCTAGGGAACAACTAAAGCACTTGAAGCAGACGGGCTCAATGCGCGACTTTGTGAAGGAGTTCAGTTCCCTGATGTTAGACATCAAAAACATGTTGGAGGAGGATAGGTTGTTTAACTTCTTATCAGGTTTGCAGCCGTGGGCTCAAGTAGAACTAAGGCAGCAAGGTGTCAAAGACTTGCCCTTAGTATTTTCCATGGCAGATAGCTTGGTGGATTTCAAGCATGTAGGTGATGCTTTCAAAAAAGGTGAGAAACGAGGGGAGGCTGGAAAGGAGATGAAAAAGTCCAATGGCAAGGGCAAGAAAAAGAAGAATGCCAAGTCCAGCAAGCCTCGAAGCTTATCCCCTTTGAAGGGTAAGGGAAAGAATGTGGACCAAGGGGTTGCTTCTTATGCAACAGGCCATATAGAGCACATGACTATCAACACAAGGAGAAGTTAGCGGCGCTCATAGCAATAGAGGATTCCCCCAAGGAAGAGGAAGGGAATACCATAACTCGGGCAAACCCAATCCAATTGCTGAATGCGATCACACCCAAGAACTTGCAGAAAGGGTTGATCTATGTCCCAGTGAAGGTAAACGAGAAGGATGCAATGGCAATGTTGGATGCGGGTGCTACCAACAATTTCATCATAAAAAAAGAAGTGGGAAAGCTCGGGCTTAAGCTTTCTCCAGCCTCGATCAAGTTCAAAGCAGTGAATGTTGAGGCAAAGGCAGTATGGCGGAGCTGCTAATACGACCCTTGAAGTAGGCGAATGAAAAGGTACGTCTAACTTCATGATAACTCAGTTAGATGACTTCGATGTTATCTTGAGTCTAGAATTTTTTAGACAAGCCAAGGCATTGGTGATGCCTCACTTAGGTGGATTACTCATGGCTAATGAGCGAGCCCCAAGCATAATCAGAACGGAAGCAGCAAGGGAGCTTTCGGTAAACAAGAAGCAGATCAGGTTGCAATCTGCAAAGTGATTTAAGTCAGAACTGCAAAAAGGTGAAGTGACGATACCAAAACATCTAAGGTTGCACCCAACATTCCACACAAGCTTCCTTAAAGAGTTTTAGGAAGATGCCGATCGCGGATGCAAGCAGGCTAAGCATGCCCCACCGATAACGCGAGTTCAATTTAACAAGGACATAGAAAAAATCCTTGATCATCGAACGGAGGGCTATAGTAAGATGAATGAGAGGACATATAGTCCAGTGGAAAGG
The DNA here is from genome assembly GCA_021397835.1 of Moringa oleifera. Classification (NCBI taxonomy): domain Eukaryota; kingdom Viridiplantae; phylum Streptophyta; class Magnoliopsida; order Brassicales; family Moringaceae; genus Moringa; species Moringa oleifera. The sequence continues at coordinate 6,814,758 of JAJFZO010000229.1, forward strand.
CACCAGTGAGGTGGATGCGAGTTGGGAAAAAGATACCACATTGTGGCAATTCGAGGACTAGATCAAGGCATACCACAAAACTAAGCCAACGAGGTGTCGAGCTTTTCTAGTCAGGGTAGTTTGTCAGACCCTTGAATTTGAGTACCAAGCCATAGGCATGGTGAGTCTTGCTCCATGTTCAAACTACAAGTGTGGAGGGTCATGCTAGTAAGGCAAAAATGCATGAGTTAGATATGGAAATGAATGCGAGAGACTTGGTGAGAAATCGAGTTTCATACTCACAATGGTGAGATACGCTGATGAGCTGGGAACGTCATGGAGTGAGGGATGATGCACACAAACAGACCCACAAGCCCACTTAAGGGGAAAGCGGCAGAGATGCCTCAAGCAAGCACCAATACATAGTGGTGCGAATATGTCCAGTGACGGGAACACAGGGCAAATTTCGGGAACCCAACTTATCATGGGTGGAAACTCCAGCAAGCGAAGATATCCCACAAAGAAATGATATGGCTATTGGCCACAGGAGGATCAAGGAAATAGAAGGATAAAAAAGAGATGTCTATGCCGAAAGTCAAGGGAGATAAGGCATAAAAAGAGTCCTGAACGAAAACCACCTCCTCAAGCCTATCCAAACTGGTTGAAAACGGATAAGAAGGCTCGGAGAAGACTTCAAAGGATATGAGATCCTTGACTCATGAAGAGTCCATGTAGGAGAAGGATGCTATCCAAATGGAGAGTACTTATGGGAAGAGGATGCTATCCAAATATCCTTGAGTCATGGAGAGTCCTTGCAGGAGAAGGATGCTATCCAAAGATCCTTAACTCATGGAAAGTCCTTGTAGGAGAAGAATGTTATCTAAACTTTGAAGATAAGCCTCAATGAGATAAAAGATTCGTGATCAAGATTAGGTGGCCTATCCGAAAGACTTGGGATAACTAAGAGAGAGTGTTTGAGTAGGACACTCCTCAACTAGTATAAAAAAGGGGCTTGGGTTCAATTGTAAAGACATTGAGTAATGCAAACTTAAGTGTGTGGGTAGTTAGAGGCTTTGGGTACTCTCAGAGAGAGACCTTTCTTTTGTAAATAGTTTCTTCATTTTGAATAAAGGTAGAGAAAGAGTTCTCTTAGTACTGTCTCTTTACTTTGCTTTTACATTGTTGTCTCTTCGTCTTCGCTTGGCGTGGGCTTAGAAAGTTGGGCTAGCTAGGTGGACGCACTTAGTGCCATCAAAATAGGGTTGCACTGATCCCGCAACAGATGGTGTGACACCTACTATGGTGGTGATGGATGACGAAGAATTAGGGTTCGATTTCGAAGATGAACAACTACAAAAGCATTTGCCAAGGATGTTTTCATTAATTAAGAATGAAAGTTAGGAGATTAAAGACGATCAGATACTGTCCTAGTCTCAACCATAAACGATACCAACCAGTGATTAGGGGATGTTGCTTTTAGGACTCCACTGGCACCTTATGAGAAATGAAAGTCTTTGGGTTCCGAGGGAAATATGGTCGCAAGGCTGAAACTTAAAGGAATTGACGGAAGGGCACCACCAGGAGTGGAGCCTGCGGCTTAATTTGACTCAATACGGAGAAACTTACCAGGTCCAGACATAGTAAGGATTGACAGACTGAGAGCTCTTTCTTGATTCTATGGGTGGTGGTGCATGGCCGTTCTTAGTTGGTGGAGCGATTTGTCTTGTTAATTTCATTAACGAACGAGACCTCAGCCTACTAACTAGCGATGTGAAGGTAACCCTCCACAAGGAAGTTTGAGGCAATAACAGGTCTGTGATGCCCTTAGATGTTCTGGGCCGCATGACCCCTACACTGATGTATTCAACGAGTTCATAGCCTTGGCCGACAGACTCGGGTAATCTTTGAAATTTCATCACGATGGGGATAGATCATTGCAATTATTGGTCTTCAACGAGGAATTCCTAGTAAGAACGAGTCATCAGCTCGCGTTTACTACGTCCCTGCCCTTTGTACACACCGCCTATCACTCCTACCGATTGAATGGTCCGGTGAAGTGTTCGGATCGCGACAACGTGGGTGGTTCGCCACTTGCTACATCACGAGAAGTCCACTGAACCTTATCATTTAAAGGAAGGAGAAGTTGTAACAAGGTTTCTGTAGGTGAACCTGTAGAAGGATCATTGTCAAAAACTTGCTCAACGAAACGACCCGCGAACACGTTGTAAACACACCAGCAGGGCGGAGGTCTCTCGAGCCACTCGTCCCGCCTCGCGCGGCAACCCATCATGAGACAGGTTAGTTTTACCTTACTGATGCCCGTGTCGTGATAGTAGGTCAACCTAGTACGAGAGGAACCGTTGATTCGTACAATTGGTCATCGTGCTTGGTTGGAAAGCCAACGGCGCGAAGCTATTGTACGCTGGATTATGACTGAACACCTCTAAGTTATAATCCGGGCTAGAAGCAATGCATTCCCCTATAGCCCGATTGCCTACCTCCAGTAAGTGCCTCCCGGCCCCCAAAGGGACATGTCATTGGCCAAGCCTACACGACGAAGGAGCCTCGCGGGCTGCCTTGAAGTGTGATTCCCACTGAGCGACGGGTAAAATCATTTGCAGATGACTTAAATATGCGATGGGGTATTGTAAGTGGCAGAGTGGCCTTACTATCACGATCCACTGAGATTCAGCCCTTTGTCACTTCGATTCGTCCCTCCCCCTCTCCCGAACCCCCACAATAATTGTCCCTCTCTTTTTGGCAATTGATGTCCCAAGGTTTGAAATCATCCCTCAAGATAATAACCTTGAAAAAGAAGCAAGTTCTTTGGGCTGGTAGAGAATGAGAAACATAAGGGAAAAACACTTGGAAACATATCGGAAAGCAATTGAGAACCAAGTGTTACTTTAATAAAAAATATATATATCTAACAAAAACTTGTCCCTCGATGCTGTCCCTCGATAAAGTACTACTCAATGAGTGAGCCAGGGGAGCTATGTCACACAAACACTGGGCACGGGAGGCATGCCTTGGCAGCCCCCAGTAAGCACGGCATGGGCAGCTTGCCCAGCGTGCAATAGCAGTGGACGCACCAGCCAGGCCACTCGCGCCTATCGCTTACCAGCCCCTCGTCCCTGACCCTCAACATGGTGCCCAGCGAGTGAGCTAGGGAAGTTATGTCATACGGACCCTGGGCACCAGAGGCATGCCTCGGCATCCCCCAGTAGGCATGGCATGGGCTGCTTGCCCAGTGTGCGGCAGCGGTGGCCGCACCAGCCAGGCCATGGGCACCCATCGTAAGCCAACCCCCTCATCTTTGCCCTTCGACATGGTGCCAGCGTGTGAGCCAAGGGTGCCACAACAATCCCCAGCAGGCACGGTGCCAGCCTTGCCAAGGGCACCCCACGCGTGCTAGCCGCGAGCATGCTATGAGGCTCGGCACTTGCTATGGGCGTTCATTTCATGGGCAAGCTGGGCTTGGCCGTGTCCTCTAGCTGTTATGGACCCTGAGGGCAGCCATAGAGTGGCTGGAGGTGCATTGAATAGGGCAGCCAGCATGCACCCTGGGCTAGGCAGAGGCACAGCTGCCCCAATGTATTGGTTATAATGCCCAGTTTCGAAATTGGTATGAATTGACAGTCTCTTCATCATGAAATTGGTCTCAAAATGATTCAAATAAATCTTGTAATTCATGAGGGGTCTGCTCCTGAAGTTTGGGATCATTTGGACTCACTGACTTTTTTTTTATTATTTTTTCAATTTTTGATTGTAAAAAATTCATTAAAAAAAATTTAGTGCCCAAAAAATTCTGAAATGTTCTTTAATGGTAGATATGATTATTCTCCATTTATGTGCAAAATTTCAACTCAAAATTCCAAGTAAATAACATTTTAGACCCATTATGACGGCTCAAATATATTGATATTTCCTCCTACGGGAGTGAAATTTCATTTAAGACTCTTTAGGGGGGAGGTGGTCACCTAGGTTGTTGGGTGCCAACAGGCCATGCGTGCTCCCCCCTGCCCATCCACATGGGAAATCGCTGGGCTTGGGGAACCCAGTGCGCATGGCATGGGCAAGGCGGCTTGCTGCCTTGCCCATCCAGTCGGTGGTGCGTGGCTGTGGCGGTCATCAATGTCGGTCGGTAGGCGGCCGATGACGTTGGTCGAATAGTGTGGGATGCCCAATCAGTAGCCAATAGATTGAGGAAAACGTGGGAAACAAAATCTGCTAAATTGTGGGCAACAAAACGAGAAAAATTGTGGGATAATGAGCTGGGATGTGGCTAGATAAGCTCGACGGTATGGGTGGCAAAGCTAACCATGATGCATGCTACGCGAGGGCTAAATCGCTGGGGGATTTCGAGCATGCAGAGTGCCTCGTCATAGGCCCTCGAGGCAGCGAATGCGCGGTTGGGTCCTGACCCTCAGGCTTGCTGATGCGAACTCGTTGCGCAACGCGATTGACGACACGATGGTCGACCGTTAGCATCGAGCGAGCCACACGGCCAACCTAGGCACGATGTGACACCCTGCTGCCAAAGCCCTATTGGTGGAAAAAATGTGGGAAATGAAATCCACAAAATCGTGGGATAATGAGCTGGGATGTGGTTACATAAGCTTGACGGTGTGGACGACGAAGCTAACGATGATGCATGCTATGTGATGGCCAAATCGTTGGGGGGATTTCGAGCATGTGGAGTGCGTCTTTGCAAGCCCTCAGGCAACTTACCGAGGTGGACTCGTTACGCAGCGCGATCGAACTATCTACTAGCACATCATTTCAAGTTCGACCCCAAGCCATACATTGGCTTTTAGTGGGTGACATCGGGACCCTGTGTTGCGTACCCTCACAAATGAAATTCGATGATTTGAGTCAATTATCTTTAATCCATATCCCTTGCTGGCATGGGCGGAAACCTAAGCCGGGCCTCGTGCTCCAAGCATGGCTTGCTTTGGCATGTGGTATCTTTTGTACATGAGCGCTTGGTCGTCCCCTCAGGTGCAAAAAGTGTTGCGATGGAGTGGCCTTGGCCTCTGCTTGTCTAAGCAAAAGCATTTGTCCCATGTCCCATTGATTTTGAATGATGATCGTGAAAGCTTTAGCCTCAATGAGCCTTACGGAACACTTCGATCCTAGTTGGCGTAGTGTCTCAAAGGATGCTACCTGGTTGATCTTGCCAGTAGTCATATGCTTGTCTCAAAGATTAAGCCATGCATGCGTAAATATGAACTAATTCAGACTGTGAAACTGCGAATGGCTCATTAAATCAGTTATAGTTTGTTTGATGGTACCTACTACTCGGATAACCATAGTAATTCTAGAGCTAATACATGCAACAAACCCCAACTTCTGGAAGGAGCGTATTTATTAGATAAAAGGTTGACGTTGGCTTCACCCGTTGCTCTGATGATTCATGATAACTCGATGGATTGCAAGGCCATTGTGTCGGTGACACATGATTCAAATTTCTGCCCTATCAACTTTCGATGGTAGGATAATTGCCTACTGTCAGACCCTTGAATCTGAGTACCAAGGCGTAGGCATGGCGAGTCTTGCGCCATGCCTGGACCTACAAGTGTGGAGGACTATGCTAGCAAGGCAAAAACGCATGAGTTAGACATGAAAACGAATGCGAAAGACTTGGTGAGAAATCGAGTTTCACACTTATAGTGGTGAGATTCGTTGGTGAGTTAGGAACGTTGTGGGGCGAGGGATGAAGCACACAAACATACCCATAAGCCCGTTTAAGGGGAAAAGCGGCAGAAATGCCTCAAGTAAGCACCAGCACACGGTGGTGTGAATATGTCCAGTGATGGGAACACAGGGCAGAATCTGGGAACCTAACTTGGCATGGATAGAAAGTCCAGCAAGCAAAGGTATTCCATAAAAAAAGGATATGGCTATTGGCTAGAGGAGGATCAAGGTGATATAAGGATAAGAAAGAGATGTCTACCCTGAAAGCTAAGGGAGATAAGGCTCGAAAAGAGTCCAGAATGAAACCATCTCCTCAAGCCTATCCAAACCGGTCGAAAGCGAATAAGAAGGCTTAGAGAAGAATTTAAAGAAAATGAGATCCTTGACTAAAGGAGAGTCCCTGCGGAAGAAGGATGTTATCTAAACTTTAAAGATAAGTCTCAATGGGATAAAAGATTCGTGATCAAGATTGGGTGGCCTATCCGAAAAACATGGGATAACCAAAAGGGAGTGTTTGAGTAGGACACTCCTCAACTAGTATAAAAAAAGGGCTTGGGTTCAGTTGTAAACATATCAAGTAATACAAACGCAAGTGTGTGGGTAGCTAAAGGCATTGGGTGCTCTTAGAGAGGGACCCTTCTTTTGTAAAGAGTTCCTTTATTTTCAATAAAGGTTGAGAAAGAGTTCTCGTAATACCATCTTCCTACTTTGCATTTTGCATAGTTGGCTCTTATTCTTCTTTTGGTATGGGCTTACAATGTTGGGCTGGTTAGGTGGATGCATCTAGCGCCATCACACTAGAGTTACGCTAATCCCGCAACTGACTGTGTGACTATTTGGTATCAGAGCATGGTTGATCTTATCGCTGCCAAGGCCCCATGCTAGGAGGGAGTGAGTCAATGCGAGAGCGTGTCACTCGGTTGGAAGAGGTCGTTGGTACACTGACGGAGGGATCAACATGCACGCTAGTTGAGTTGATAGAGACAATCGCCCAGCAACAATCCTCGATGGAAGAAGACATCAGAAACCTCAAGGAAACCGTAAGAAGCCTTGCGACCGAGATTGGGTTGCTAAAAAGGGCTCCCCACACCCCTATGGTAGGGGCAAACTTTACTATGGCTAAGCTGAAGGTGCCAGAACCAAAGTCATTCTCTAGAGAGAAGAACCCCAAGGAGTTGGAGAACTTCTTGTGGGATATGGAGCAGTACTTCAAAGCTACTATAGTGCCTGAAAATGACCAGGTAATGATCACATCCATGTACTTATCTGGTGATGCTAAGTTGTGGTGGCACAGTCGTATGCAGGATGACACTATCATGGGAAGACCTAGCATTGATTCGTGGGAGGCACTCAAAAAGCAATTGAAGGAGCAATTCCTGCCATGCAACACCTCGTTCATGGCTAGGGAACAACTGAAATGTCAGAAGCAGATAGATTCAGTGCGTGACTTCATCAAGGAGATCAGTTCACTGATGCTGGACCTCAAGAATAGGTCAGAGGAGGATAGGTTGTTTAACTTCCTATCAGGCTTGCAGCCATGGGCTTAAGTAGAATTGAGGCGACAAGGTGTCAAAGACTTACCCTCAGCATTTTTCATGGCAGATAGCTTAGTGGATTTCAAGTATGCAGGTGGTGCTCCCGAAAAGAAAGGTGAGAAACGAAGGAAGGCTGGAAAAGAGATGAAAAAACCCAATGGCAAGGGTAAGAAAAAGAAGAATGTTGAGTTCAGCAAGCCTCGGGTCTCATCCCCTTTTAAAGGAAAGGGAAAGAGTGTGGATCAAGGGGGTTGCTTCTTATGCAATGGGCCACATAGAGCACGCGACTGTCCTCGTAAGGAGAAGTTAGTGGCGCTCATGGCAGCAGAGGATTCCTCCAAGCAAAAGGAAGGGAAAGCCACAACTCGGGTGAAGGTAAACGGGAACGATGCAATGGCAATGTTAGATATGGGAGCTACTAAAAATTTCATCGCGAAAAGAGAAGTGAGAAAGCTCGGGCTTAAGCTTTTTCCAGCCTCGGTCAAGTTCAAAGCAATGAATGCTGAGGCGAAGGCAATATGCAGAGTTGCCACTACGACCCTTGAAGTAGGTGAATGGAAAGGTACGTCCAATTTCATGATAACTCAGTTAGATGACTTTAATGTTATCTAGGGTCTAGAATTCTTTAAACAAACCAAGGCGTCAATGATGCTCCACTTAGGTGGACTACTCGTGGCTGATGAGCTAGCCTCAAGCCTAATCAGAACCGAAGCAGCAAGAGAGCTTTCGGTAGATAAGAAACAGATTGGGTTGCAATCTGCAAAGGAACTTAAGTCTGGACTACGAAAGGGTGAAGTGACGATGGTGGCAACACTATTTGAGGCAAAACCAGATCAAGTTGTAGAGGTGCCTGACAAGATCGCTGAAGTGTTGAGGGACTTCAGCGACATGATGCCACTAGAGCTCCTCAAGATATTGCCTCTGAGGAGGAATGTTGATCATGTGATCAAGTTACTTCCGGGTGCTAGACCCCTTGCTCAAGCACCATATCGAATGCCCTTGTCGGAACTAGCCGAACTATAGAAGCAACTAGACGAGTTGTTGGAAGCGGGTTTCGTTCAGTCGTCAAAGGCCCCTTATGAAGCACCTGTACTATTCTAGTGAAAAGAAGATGGCTCGCTGAGAATGTGCGTCGATTACCGAGCATTAAACAAGGTAACGGTAAAGAACAAATATCTGGTGCCAAATGTTGCTGACTTATTTGATCGGTTATCAAGGGCCAAGTACTTTAGGAAGCTAGACTTGTGGTCGGGATACTGGCAAGTCAGAATAGCCGAGGGGGAGGAAGCAAAAACTGTGTGCGTCACAAGGTACGGCTTTTATGAGTTCATGGTGATGCCTTTCGGGCTAACCAATGCGCGTGCTACCTTTTGTAATCTTATGAATGACGTATTGTTTGAGTTTTTGGACAAGTTTATGGTAGTCTACTTGGATGACATTATGGTCTATAGCGAGACCCTAGATGACCATGCAAAACTTTTGCGGCTGCGAGAGCACCAGCTGTACATCAAGAAGGAAAAATGCAAGTTTTGCAAGCAAAAAGTGCCATTCTTGGGACATTGGGTCAGGAACGGACAGATACGGATGGATGAAAGGAAAGTGAAGGCCATCATGGAGTGGCCAGCCCCGTAAAAAGTTACTGAATTGAGATCATTCCTTAGGCTCACAAACTATTATAGACAGTTCCTCAAAGGATATTCGAGCAAGAGCAACCCTTTGACGGACTTGCTAAAGAAAGATAACCTGTGGGTGTGGATCGATGAATGCAACAAGGCTTTCGAGGGATTAAAACAGGTAGTAGCCTTGGAACCAGTACTGTCCCTACCAAACTTTAAAGAGCCATTTGAGGTAGTCACAGACGCTTCTGATTGAGCAATCGGGGGTATGTTAGTGCAAAATGGCCATCTCGTGGCATTCGAGAGTCGAAAACTCAAGGATGCAGAGCAGTGTTATTCGACTCATGAAAAGGACATGGCGGTATTATTGGCTTAGGATGAAATTTAAGGTAATTACCGACAATGTCGCTAATACCTATTTTTGCTTGTAGAAAAAGCTATCTCCGAAACAAGCAAGATGGTAACAGTTTGTGGTGGAGTTTGATTTTGTGTGGGAACAAAAACTAGGCCAACAAAACATTGTTGCTGATGCACTAAGCCACATAGAAGTGCAAACTTATGTGACTGCTCTGACGGGTGTCCAGAGCGACTTACTCGAGCAAATAAGATTGGTAGCTGGGGAAGATATCGAATATGCCCGACTCATGGAGGAGATGAGCAAAGGCTTGATCCGAAGATACTGGATCGAGGATGGGTTGCTATATGCTCGAGGAGACAGATTGTTTGTGCCTAAGTTTGGAGGACTTTGAAAATAGTTGCTGAAGGAAATCCATGACCAGCTATGGGCGGCTCATCTGGGCGTCGAGAGGATGCTCACGCTACTGATAAGAGCCTATTACTGGCCCAAGTTGATGGAAGATGTGGAGGCCTATGTTTGCACATGCTTAGTGTGCCAACAGAATAAAAAGGATAGAAGGAGGGAGCTAGGTTTGCTCCAACCCTTGCCTATTTCGAAAAACCCATAGGAGTCGGTGCCGATGGATTTCATTGTGGGTTTCCCATAGGTAAGGGGACTATCCGCTATAATGGTGATTGTTGATAGGTTCTCAAAGTATGCTATCTTTGTTCCTGTTATTTAAGCGTGCCCAGCTGATACGGCCGCTGAGATGTTTTTCAAACATGTTGTTAAGTTGTTTGGGTTGCCGAAAGACATTGTGAGTGACAGAGATGCCAGGTTCACAGGAAGATTCTGGACAGTGTTGCTAAACATGATGGGAACAGAACTCAAATTCTCCACAGCAAACCATCTGCAGACAGAGGGTCAAATGGAGAGGGTAAATAGCTTGCTGGAGGAGTATTTGCGACACCACGTGATTGCAAGCCAAAGAGATTGGCTTGAATTGTTGGATGTAGCGTAGTTTTGCTACAACATCCACCACTCATCATCGACAGGTCCAAGTCTCGTAGAGGTAGCTTTCGGGCAACAACCAACGACGCTCCATGATATAGCCAAGCAGAGGAGCCAAGGAAGTTGTCCAGTAGCCTACCATTATGCTCGGGATAAGCAAGAATTGATTGCCCAAGTGAGGGATAGCCTTTTTAAGGCACAGGCATATGAAGAAATATGCTAACAAAAGGAGACATGATGCTGAGTTCCAAGTTGGGGACAAGGTGCTACTGAAGCTGACACCCCAAATTTGGAAGAAAATCACGAAGAAGGGAGTTCATCGAGGCCTTATCCCAAGGTATGATGGACCATTCGAGATCGAGAAGAAAGTTGGAGCAGTAGCTTATAGGTTGAAGCTACCACAACATCTAAAGATGCACCCAATATTCCACGTGAGCTTCCTCAAAGAGTTTCAGGAAGATACCGATCGCGGATGCAAGCAAGCTAAGCGTGCACCACCGATAACTCGAGGTCAATTTAACAAGGAAATAGAGAAAATCCTTGATCATCGAACGGAGGGCTATAGTAAGATGAATCGGAGGACATACTACTTAGTCTAGTGGAAAGGCACTAGTGAGGCGGATGCGAGTTGGGAAAAAGATACCACATTGTGGCAATTCGAGGACCAGATTAGGGCGTACCACAACACTAAGCTGACAAGGGCGTCGGGCTCTTCTGGTGGGGGTGGTTTGTCAAACCCTTGAATCTGAGTACTAAGGCGTAGGCATGGCGAGTCTTACTCCATGCCCGGACCTACAAGTGTGGAGGACCACGCTAGCAAGGCAAAAACGCATGAGTTAGACACGAAAATGAATGCGGGAGACTTGGCAAGAAATAGAGTTTCATACTTACAGTGGCGAGATTCACTGGTGAGTTAGGAATGTTATGGAGCGAGGGACAAAGCACACAAATAGACCCATAAGCCCGCTTAAGGGGAAAAGCGGCAGAGATGCCTCAACAAGCACCAACACATGGTGGTGCGAATATGTCCAGTGACGGGAACACAGGGCAAAATCCAGGAACCTAGCTTAGCATGGATGGAAAGTCCAGCAAGCAAAGATATTCCACAAAGAAAGGATATGGTTATCGACTAGAGGAGGATCAAGGCGACAGAAGGATAAGAAAGAGATGTCTATCCCAAAAGCCAACAGAGATAAGACTTGAAAAGAGTCCTGAACGAAAACCATCTCCTCAAGGCTATCCAAACCTATCAAAAGTGGATAAGAAGGCTTAGAGGAGACTTCAAAGGAGAGCAGATCCTTGACTAAAGGAAAATCCTTACAGGAGAACGATGCTATCTAAACTTTGAAGATAAGCCTCAATGGGATAAAAGATTCGTGATCAAGATTGAGTGGCCTATCCGAAAAATGTGGGATAACTAAAAGGGAGTGTTTGAGTAGGACACTCCTCAACTAGTATAAAAAAAGGGCTTGGGTTCAGTTATAAACGCATCGAGTATTACAAACTCAAGTGTGCGGGTAACTACAGGCATTGGGTGCTCTTAGAAAGAGACCCTTCTTTTGTAAAGAGTTTCTTTATTTTCAATAAAGGTTGAGAAAGAGTTCTCATAATACCATCTTCCTGCTTTGTGTTTTGCATCGTTGGCTCTTATTCTTCCTTTGGCATGGGCTTAGAAAGTTAGGTTGGTTAGGTGGATGAATTTAGTGCCATCACACTAGAGTTACGCTGATCTTGCAACTGACGGTGTGGCACCTACTATGGTGGTGATGGGTGGCAGAGAATTAGGGTTCGATTTCGAAGAAGGAGCCTGAGAAATGGCTACCACATCCAAGGAAGGTAGCAGGTGCGCAAATTACCCAATCCTAACATAGGGAGGTATTGATAATAAATAACAATACTGGCTCTTCGAGCCTAGTAATTGAAATGAGTACAATCTAAATCCCTTAATGAGGATCCATTGGAGGGTAAGTCTGGTGCCAGCAGTCGTGGTTATTCCAGCTCTAATAATGTATATTTAATTTATTGCAGTTAAAAAGCTCCTGGCCTTAATTGGCCGGATCGTGCCTTCAGCACTGTTGCTTTAAAGAAATTAAAGTGCTTACAGCAAGCTTACGCTCTGAATACATTAGCATGGGATAACATAATAGGATTTCGATCCTATTCTATTGGCTTTTAGGATCAAGGTGATGATTAACAGGAATGGTTGGGGCATTTGTATTTCATAGTCAGAGGTGAAATTTTTGGTTTTATGAAAGATGAATAAATGCGAAAGCATTTGCCAAGGATATTTTCATTAATCAAGAATGAAAGGTGAGGGCTCAAAGATGATCAAATATCGTCCTAGTCTCAACCATAAACGATGCTGACCAAGGATCAGCTACTGTTGCTTTTAAGACTCCGTTGGCACCTTATAAGAAATTAAAGTCTTTGGGTTCTGGGGGGAGTATGGTCACTAGGCTGAAACTTAAAGGAACTGACAGAAGGGCACCACTAGGAGTGGAGCCTGCGGCTTAATTTGACTCAACATAGGGAAACTTACCAGGTCCAAACATAGTAAAGATTGATAGACTGAGAGCTCTTTCTTGATTTTATAGGTGGTGGTGCATGGCTGTTCTTAGTTGGTGGAGCGATTTATCTGGTTAATTCTGTTAACGAACGAGACCTCAGCCTGCTAACTAGCTACGTGGAGGTAACCCTTCACGGCAGGCTTTGTAGAGGGACTATGGTCGCTTAGGGCAAGGAAGTTTGAGGTAATAACAGGTCTGTGATGCCCTTAGATGTTCTGGGCCGCACGGGCGCTACACTGATGTAATCAACGAGTTTATAGCCTTGGTCGACAAGCCGAGGTAATCTTTGAAATTTCATCGTGATGGGGATAGATCATTGCAATTGTTGGTCTTAAACTAGGAATTCCTAGTAAGTGCGAGTCATCAGCTCACGTTGACTACATCCCTGCCCCTTGTGCACATCACCCGTCGCTCCTACCGATTCAATGGTACAGTGAAGTGTTCGAATCGCGGTGACGTGGACCATTCGTCACTTATGACATTGCGAGAAGTCCACTGAACCTTATCATTTAAAGGAAGGAAAAGTCGTAATAAGGTTTCCATAGGTGAACCTGCAGAAGGATCATTGTCAAAAACTCGCTCAGCAAAATGACCTGCGAACACGTTGTAAACACACCGACGGGGTGGAGGGCTCTCGATCCCATCGTCTCACCTTGCATGACAAAGGTGCACGGGGTCGCACCCAAGCCCCTCGTCGTGCACAACAACAAAACCCACAGCGTGGGATGTGCTAAGGAACTCGAATGAAAAAGCACGCCACAGTCGCCTCGATCTCAGTGCGTGACTGACGGTCGTGTCATCCCTAAACAATGTCTAAAATGACTCTCGACAACAAATATCTTGGCTCTCGCATCGATGAAGAATGTAGCAAAATGCGATACTTGGTATGAATTGCAAAATCCCGTGAACCATCGAGTCTTTGAACGCAAGTTGCGCCCGAAGCCATCAGGCCTGGGGCATGTCTACCTGGGTGTCAAGCACTGTCGCCCCTGACCCCCCCCTCGGCATCCCTTCATGGCGGGGAAGGACGATCGCGAGGTGGATGTTGGCCTGCCGTGCGCCTTCGGCTTGCGGTTGACCTAAAAAAGAGCCTCAAGCAACACTACATCATGGCTTGGCGATGGTAGAGGAAGTCTCATGCTCCCTCGTGCGCTCATCGCTCATCGCTCGCTCTCAGCTCACGGACCCAATGATTGATCGATCGAGATACGACCCCAGGTCAGGTGGGACCACCCGCTGAGTTTAAGCATATCAATAAACGGAAGAAAAGAAACTAACAAGGATTCCCCAAGTAACGGCGAGCAAACTGGGAAAAGCCCAGCTTGAAAATCCTGTGCCCTCGGTGCCCGAATTGTAGTCTAGAGAAGCATCCTCAATGACGAACCAATGCTCAAGTCCTCTGGAAAGAGGTATCGGATAGGGTGAAAGCCCCGTCTCACCCGAACCTTGTCACACCATGAGGCGCTGTCGACAAGTCGAGTTGTCAGCCCCAATAGGTTGATAAATTCCATCCAAGGCTAAATACAGGCGAGAAACCGATAGCGAACAAGTACCATGAGGGAAAGATGAAATGGACTTTGAAAGGAGAGTCAAAGAGTGCTTGAAATTGTCGGGAGGGAAGCAAATAGGGGCCAACGATGCACCTCGGTCGGATGTGGAACGATTACGAGTTAGTCCGTCAATTGACTTAGGATGCAGATCAACGCGGATCATGATAACGACCCTAGCCCTGGCCTTTGATACGCTCACGGAGACATCATTGTTGAGATCGTGGCTGGCAGTGCGCACCATCACGATGGTGCTTCGGCACCTGCACGCTTCTCGCGTCGGGCAGCGGGCTCCCCATTCGACTCGTCTTGAAACACGAACCATGGAGTTTGCCAAGCGTTTGAGTCAACGAGCAAGTAAACCCATAAGGCGCAAGGAAACTGATTGGCGGGATCCCTCGCTGGTGCACCGCAAAATGACCTCGATCTTTTGAGAAGGGTTCGAGTGCGAGCATGCTTGTCGAGACCCGAAAGATGGTGAACTATGCCTGAGCGGGGCGAAGCCGAAAGAAACTCTGGTGAGGCCCGCCATGATACTAATGTGCAAATCATTCGTCTAACTTGAGTATAGGGGTGAAAGACCAATCAAACCGTCTAGTAGCGGGTTCCCTCCTAAGTTTCCCTTAGGATAGCTAGGGCTCATATGCGAGTTCTATCGGGTAAAGCAAATAATTAGAGGTATCAGGGGCACAATGCCCTCGACTTATTCTCAAACTTTAAATAGTTAGTACGGGGTGGCTACTTTGTTGAGTCGTCCCATAGAAATGAAAGCTCCAAGTGGGCCATTTTTTGTAAGCAGAACTGGCTATCCAGAAGCCGGGTTACGGTGCCCAACTGTACGTTAACCTAGAATCCACAAAGGGTGTTGATTGATTAAGATAGTAGGACGGTAGTCATGGAAGTCGAAATCCTCTAAGAAGTGCATAACAACTCACCTGCCAAATCAACTAGCCCCGAAAATAGATGGCACTAAAGCACGCAACCTATACCTGGCCGTTGGGCCAAGGGCCAAGCCCCAATAAGTAGGAGAGTGCAGTGGTCGCCATAAAACCCAGGGCGTGAGCCAGGGCAGAGCGGCGATTGGTGCAGATCTTGATGATTGTAGTAAATATTCAACTGAGAACTTTGAAGAATGAAGAGGAGAAAGGTTCCATATGAATGGCACTTGCACATGGGTTAGTCAATCCTAAAAGACAGAGGAAACCGGTCGGATAGCCTTGGCGTGAGCTTCGAAAGGGGATCTAGTTAAAATTCTAGAACCGAGATATGGCGGCTGACGATAACGTTAGGGAGTTCGGATACGTCGACGAGGGCCCTAGAAAGAGTTATCTTTTTTGTTTAATAGCCTACCCACCTTGAAAACGACTCAGTCAGAGGTAAGGTCCAGTGGTTGGACGAGCACCGCATGTCGCGTGGTGTCCAGTGCGCCCTCGGCGATCCTTGAAAATCCAGAAGACCAAGTGCCTCCCATGCCCGATCGTACTCATAACCGTATCAGGTCTTCAATGTGAACAAACTCTGGTCGATGGAACAATGTAGATAAGAAAAGTCGGCAAAATGGATCTGTAACCTTGGGAAAAGGATTGGCTTTAAGGGCTAGACATGGGGGTCCTAGTCCCGAGCCTGTTGGCTGTCAGTGGACTGCTCTGGCTGTTCCTGCGGTGAGAGCCGGTCGCTGCGTGCCGGTCGACGGATGAACTGGGAACGGTTCCTTTGGGGGCTTTCCCCAAGCATCAAACAACCAATTAAAACTGGTACGGACAAGGGGAATCTGACTGTTTAATTAAAACAAAGCATTGCGATGGTCCCTGCGGATGCTCACGCAATGTGATTTCTGCCCGGTGCTTTGAATGTCAAAGTGAAGAAATTCAACCAAGCGCGGTAAACGGCGGGAGTAACTATGACTCTCATAAGGTAACCAAATACCTCGTGATCTAATTAGTGACGTGCATGAATGGATTAACGAGATTCCTACTATCCCTGTCTACAATCGTGCGAAACCATAACCAAGGGAACGAGCCTGGCAGAATCAGCGGGGAAAGAAGACCATGTGAGCTTGACTCTAGTCCGACTTTGTGAAATGACTTGAGAGGTGTAGGATAAGTGGGAGCCAAAAATGGCAAAAGTGAAATACCACTACTTTTAACGTTATTTTACTTATTCCGTGAATCGGAGGTGGGTGTCGCCCTCTTTTTGGACCCAAGGTCAGCTTCAGCAGGCCAATCCAAGCAGAGGACATTGTCAGGTAAGGAGTATGGTTGGGGCGGCACATCTGTTAAAAGATAACGCAAGTGTCCTAAGATGAGCTCAATGAGAACAAAAATCTCGTGTGGAACAAAAGGGTAAAAGCTTGTTTGATTCTGATTTCTTGTACGAATATGAACTGTGAAAGTGTGGCCTATCGATCTTTAGACCTTCAAAATTTGAAGCTAAAGGTGTTAGAAAAGTTACCACAGGGATAACTGGCTTGTGGTAACCAAGTGTTCACAACGACGTTGCTTTTTGGTCCTTCGGTGTCGGGTCTTCCTATCATTGTGAAGAAGAATTCACCAAGTGTTGGATTGTTCACCCACCAATAGGGAACTTGAGCTGGGTTTAGACCATCGTAAGACAGGTTAGTTTTACGCTACAGATGCCCGTGTCACGATAGTAATTCAACCTAGTACGAGAGGAGTCGTTGATTTGCACCATTGGTCATCGCGTTTGGTTGAAAAGGTAGTGGCGCTAAGCTACCTTGTGCTGGGTTATGAGTAAACCCCTCTAAGTTAGAATCCGAGCTAGAAGCGATGCATGTGCCTGTCGCCCGATTGCTGACCTGAAGTAGGGGCCTCCCGAACCCCAATGGCACGTGTTGTTAGCTAGGCCCGCGTAGCGCAGGAGCCTCGCGGGCTGCCTTGAAATATGATTCCTACCGAGCAATGGGTAGAATCAATCGCAGATGACTTTAATACACAACGGGGTATTGTAAGTGGCAGAGAGGCCTTGCTGCCATAATCCACTGAGATTCAACCCTTTGTTGCTTCCCCCCCCTTCTCGAACCCCCACAACAATTGTCCATCTCTTTTCGGCAATCGATGCCCCGAGGTCTGAAATCATCCTTCAAGATAATCACCTGGAAAAAGAAGCAAATCCTTTGGGCTTGTAGAGAATGAGAAACACAAGGGGAAAACGCTTAGGGAACCAAGTGTTACTCCAATAAAAAATATATATATATAACAGAAACTTGTCCCTCGATGCTGTGCCTTGGTAATGTACTGCCCAGTGAGCGACCCAGGGGAGCCATGTCACAAGGACATTAGGCACGGGAAGCATGCCTTGGCAGCTCCCAGTGGGCATGGCATGGGAAGCTTACCCACCATTCGGCTGCGGTGGGCGCGCTAGCCAGGCCACTGGCACCCATCGCTTACTAAGCCCCTCATCCTAGACCCTCGATATGGTGCCTCACGAGCGAGCCATGAGAGCCACGTCGCATGGACCCTAGGCATGGGAGCTATGCCTCGGCAGCCCCTAGCAAGCACAGCATGGGCTGCTTGCCCAGCATGCGATAGCGGTCGGCGTGCCAGCCAGGCCATGCGCCCTCATCAAGGGCCAGCCCCTCGTCCCTGCCCTTCGACTTACTACCCAGCGAGCAAGCCAAGGGAGCCACGTTGCACAGATCTAGGGCTTGAGAGGCATTCCTCGGTAGCCTCGAGTAGGCATGGCATGAGCTGCTTGCCCAGCGTGCAGCAGTGGTGGGAGTGCCAACCGACCACGGGCGCTCATCGCAAGCCAGCCTCCTCGTCCCTCTCCCTCGACATGGTGCCCAGTGAGTGAGCCTTGGAAGCCACATCACAAGGACACTAGGCACGGGAAGCATGCCTCGGCAGCTCCCAGCAGGCATGGCATGGGCAGCTTACCTAGCATGCGACTGTGGTGGGCGCGCTAGTCAGGCCACTGGTGCCCATCGCTTGCCAACCTTATCCCAAACCCTCAACATGATGCCCAACGAGCGAGCTAGGGGAGCCACGTTGCACGGCCTCTGGGCATGGGAGGCATGCCTCAGTAGCCCCCAGAAGGCACAGCATGGGCTGCTTCCCCAGCGTGCGACGGCCGTGGGAGTGCCAGCCAGGCCACCAGCGCCAATCGTGAGTGAGCCCCCTCGTCCCTGCTGTTTGACTTACTGCCCAGCGAGTGGGCCAGTGGGGCCGCATCGCATGGACCCTAGGCATGAGAGGCATGCCTCGACAGCCCCCAGCAGGCATGGCATGGGCTGCTTGCCCACCATGCGAAAGCGATGGACGCCCATCATGAGCCAGCCCCCTCATCGCTGCCCCTAGACTTACTGCCTAGCAAGCGAGGTACGGGAGCCACGTTGCATGAACCTTGGGCATGAGAGGCATGCCTTGGCAGCCCCCAGCAGGCATGGCATGGGCTGCTTGCCCAGCATGCGGTTGCGGTGGGTGCGCTAGCCAGGCCACTGGCGCTCATCGCTTGCTAACTCCCTCATCCCAGACCCTCGACATGATGCCCAACGAGCGAGCCAGGGGAGCCACGTTGCATGGACCCTGGGCATGGGAGGCATGCCTCAGCATCCCCCAGAAGGCACAGCGTAGGCTACTTGGCCAGTGTGTTGCAGCGGTGGGCGCACCAGCCAGGCCACCGATGCTAATCACAAGCCAGCCCCCTCGTCCCTGCCCCTCGACTTACTGCCCAATGAGCGAGCCAGGGGAGCTGCATCACACGGACCCTGGGCACGAAAGAGATTCCTCGGCAACCCCCAGCAAGCATGGCATGGACCAAGTGCCCTACGTGCGGCAGCGGTGGGCACGCCAGCTATGTCATGGGTGCCAATCGCAAGCCAACCCCCTCGTCCCTGCCCTTCAACATGGTGCCAGCGAGTGAGCCAGGGGAGCTGCGTTGCATGGATCCTAGACACGGGTGGCATGCCTCGGCAGCCCCTAGAAGGCACAGCATGGGCTGCTTACCCACCATGCGGCAGCGGTGGGCGCGTCAGCCAAGCCACGGGCGCCCATCGCGAGCCAACCCCGTCGTCCCTACCCCTCGACATGGTGCCGAGCGAGCGAACCATGGGAGCCACGTCGCATGGACCATGGGCAAGGGAGGCATGCTTCTGCAACCCCCAGCAGGCACGGCATGGGCTGCTTGCCTAGCATGCGGCAGCGGTGGGCGTACCAGCTAGGCCGCGGATGCCCATCGCGAGCCAGCCCCCTCGTCCCTGCCCCTCGAAATGGTGCCGAGTGAGTGAACCATGGGAGCCGCATCGCATGGACCCTGGGCATGGGAGCCATGCCTCAGTAACCCCCAGCAGGCACGGCATGGCTACTTGCCCAGCGTGCGGCAGTGGTGAGTGCACTGGACAGGCCTCGAGCGCCCATCGTGAGCCAGCCCCCTCATCCTTGCCCCTTGACATGGTGTCGAGCGACTGAGCCATGGGAGCCATATTGCATGGACCCTAGGCCCGGGAGGCATGCCTCGGTAGCCCTCAGCAAGCACAGCATGGGTTGCTTGCACACTGTGCGGTAGCGGTGGACACGCAAGCTAGGCCTTGGGGGCCCATCGTGAGCCAGACCCTCATCCCGCCCCTCGGCATGGTGCCCAGTATGCAAGCCAGAGGTGCCACACCAGTCCCAAGTAGGCACGGCGCCAACCTTGCAAGGGGCGCCCCACGCGAGCCAGCTGCGAGCATGCTGTGAGGCTCGGCATGTGCTGTGGGCGTTGATTTCATGGGCAAGCTGGGCTTGGCCGTGTCCCCTGGCTGTGATGGACCCTGAGGGCAGCCATGGGGTGGCTGGAGGTACACAGGACAGGCAGAGGCACAGCTACCCCAGCCTGCTGGCCGCAATGATCAGTAGCAAAATTGATGTGAATTTGCAGTCTTTCCATCATGGAATTAGTCCTAAAATGACTCAAATAAATCATGTCATTTATGAGGAGTCTACCTCAGAAGTTTGGGA
>JAJFZO010000229.1:6840000-6850000 GCA_021397835.1 Moringa oleifera
ATATGTAACAACTCTCCTGCCAAATCAACTAGCCTCGAAAATGGACAGCACTGAAGCGCGCAACCTATACCCAGTCATTGGGGCAAGGGCTAAGCCCCAATGAGTAGGAGCCCGAGTGAAACGGCCATCACAGAACCGGGGCAGGAGCCCAAGCGCAGCGGCCATCGGTGCAGATGTTGGTGGTATTAGCAAATATTCAAATGAGAACTTTAAAGGTCGAAGAAGGGAAAGGTTTCATGTGAATGGCCCTTGCACATAGGTTAGTCGATCCTAAGAGACGAAAGAAGCCCGTCGGATAGCGCCTTGACGCAAGCTTCGAAAGGGGATCCGATTAAAATTTTGGAACTGGGACGTGGCAGCTAACAGTAAAGTTAGAGAGTTCAGAGACGTTGACGGGGGCCCCAAAAAGAGTTATCTTTTCTATTTAACAGCCTACCCACCCTAAAAACAGCTCAGTTGGAGGTAGGGTCTAGCGGCTGAAAGAGCATCTCACATCGCATGGTGTCCGGTGCACCCCCAGTGGCCCTTGAAAATTCGGAGGATCGAATGCCTCCCATACTCAATCGTACTCATAACTACATCAGGTCTCTAAGGTGAACAACCTCTGGTCGATGGAACAATATAGGTAAGGGAAGTCGGCAAAATGGATCTGTAACCTTAGGAAAAGGATTGCCTCTGAGGGCTGGGCACAGGGGTCATAGTCCCGAACCCGTCTGTTGTCGGTGGACTGCTCATGGCACGAGAGCAGGTCACCACGTGTCGATCAGGGGACAAACTAGGAACGGTTCCTTCGGGGGCCTTCCTCGGGCATCGAACAGCCAACTTAGAGCTGGTACGAACAAGGAGAATCTAACTGTTTAATTAAAACAAAGCATTGTGATGGTCCCTATGGATGCTCATGCAATGTGATTTTTGCCCAGTGCTCTGAATGTCAGAGTGAAGAAATTCAACCAAGCGCGGGAAAATAGCGGGAGTAACTATGACTCTCTTAAGGTAACCCAATGCCTCATCATCTAATTAGTGACACACATGAATGGATTAGTGAGATTCCCACTGTCCCTGTCTACTATGTAGCGAAACCACAGCCAAGGGAACGAGCTTGGCAGAATCAGCGGGGAAAGAAGACCCTATTGAGCTGACTCTAGTCTGACTTTGTGAAATGACTTGAGAGTCAGACTAGAGAGGTGTAGGATAAGTAGGAGCTAAAAACGGCGAAAGTGAAATACCACTACTTTTAACGTTATTTTACTTAATCCGTGAATCAGATGCGGGGCGTCGCCCTTTTTTTTGGAACCAAGGTCGACTTCGACCAGCCAATCCAGGCAAAAGACATTGTTAGATGGGGAGTTTGGCTGGGGCGGCACATCTATTAAAGGATAACACAGGTGTCCTAAGATGAGCTCAACAAGAACAGAAATCTCGTATGGAACAAAAGGGTAAAAGCTTGTTTGATTTTGATTTCTAGTACAAATACGAACCATGAAAGAGTGGCCTATTAATCCTTTAGACCTTCAAAATTTGAAGTTAGAGGTGTCAGAAAAGTTACCACAGGGATAATTGGCTTGTGGTAGCCAAGTGTTCATAGCGGCGTCACTTTTTGATCCTTCGATGTCGACTCTTCCTATCATTGTGAAGCAAAATTCACTAAATGCTGGATTGTTCACCCACCAATAGGGAAGTGAGCTGGGTTTAGACCGTCATGAGACAGGTTTGTTTTACCTTACTGATGCCTGCGTCGCGATAGTAATTCAACCTAGTATGAGAGGGACCATTGATTCGCATAATTGGTCATCACGCCTAGTTGAAAAGCCAGTGGCGCAAAGCTACCATGCATTAGATTATGATTGAATGCCTCTAAGTCAGAATCTGGGCTAGAAGCAATGCATGCGCCCGTTGTCCGATTGCCGACCTGCTGTAGGGGCCACCCGGCCCCCAAAGACACATGTTATTGGCCAAGCTCGTGCGACGAAGGAGCCTCGTGGGTTGCCTTGAAATGTGATTCCCACCGAGCGATGGGTAGAATCATTTGCAGTTGACTTAGATATGTGATAAGGTATCGTAAGTGGCAGAGTGGCCTGGCTGCCAAGATCCACTGAGATTCAGCCCTTTGTCGCTTCAATTCATCCCTCCCCCCTTCCAGAACCCCCACAACAATTGTCCCTCTCTTTTCGACAATCGATGCCCGAGGTCTGAAATTGTCCCTCAAGATAATGACCTGGAAAAAGAAGCAAGTCCTTTAGACTTGTGGAGAATGAGAAACACAAGGGAAAAACACTTGCAAACATAACAAGAAGCATTGGCGAACTAAGTGTTACTCCAATAAAAAATATATATATCTAACAGAAACTTGTCCCTCGATGCTGTCCCACGGTAAAATACTGCCCAGTGAGCGAGCCAGAGGAGCCGCATTGCACGGATCCTAGGCATGGGAGGCATGCCTCGACAGCCCCTAGCAGGCACGGCATGGGCTTCTTGCCCAGCGTGCGGCAGCGGAGGATGCTCTAGCCAGGCCACGGGCGCCCATCGCGAGCCAGACCCTCGTCCCTGCCCCTCGACTTACTGCCCAGCGAGCAAGCCAGGGGAGCCGCGTCGCACGGACCCTGGGCATGGGAGGCATGCCTTAGAAGGCCCCAGCAGTCACGGCATGGGCCAAGTGCCCAGCGTGCGGCAGCGATGGGCACGCCAGCTAGGCCACGGGTGCCCATCGCTAGCCAGCCCCTTGACATTGTGCCCAACGAGTGAGCCAGGGAAGCCACTTCGCACAGACCCTGGGCATGAGAGGAATGCCTCGACAGCCCCCAGTAGGCATGGCATGGGCTGCTTGGCCAACGTACGGCAGCAGCCGGTGCCCATCGTGAGCCAACCTCTCAACAGTGCAAGCGAGCCAAAGGAGCCGCGTCGTGCAAACCTTGGGCACGGGAGGCATGCCTCGAAAGACCACAACAGACATGGCAGGGGCTACTCGCCCGGTGTGCGGGAGCGGTGGGCGCACCAACCTGGCCATCGGCGCCCATCACGAGCCGGCCCCCTCTTCCCTGCCCCTCGATATAGTGCCCAGCGAGCGAGCCAGTAGAGCCGCGTCGCATGGACCCTGGGCACGGGAGGCTGCTTGCCCAGCATGCTGCAGCTGTGGGTGCGTCTGCCTTGGCACGGGCGCCCATTGCGAGCCAGCCCACTCATCCCTGACCCTTGAGGCAGTGCCCTAGGCACAGAAGGCACATGTCGACAGCCCTTAGCAGGCATGGCATGGGCCAAGTGCCCAGCGTGTGGCAGCGATGGGTGTGCCAGCCAGGCCACTAATGCCCATCGCGAGCTAGCCCGGTCATCTCTGTCCTTAGACGTAGTGCCCAACGAGCGAGCCAGAGGAGCCGTGTTGCACGAGAGGCATGCCTCGACAACCCCTAGCAAGTGTGGCATGGGATGCTTGCCTAGCGTGCTGCAGCGGCGGACGCGCTAACTAGGCCACAGGTGCCTATCGCAAGCCAGCCTCCTCGTCCCTAACCCTCGAAGTAGTGTCTAATGAGTGAGCCTGGGGAGCCACGTCGCACGAACCCTGGGCATGGGAGGCACATGTCGACAGCCCCCAGCAGGCACGGCATGGGCCAAGTGCCTAGCATGCGATAGTGGTAGGCACATCAGCCAAGCCAGTGGCGCCCATCGTGAGCCAGCCCTCTCGTCCCCAAACCTCGACATAGTGTCGAGCGAGCAAGCCAGGGAAGACGTGTCACACAGACCCTTGGCACGGGAGGCATGCCTTGGCAGCCCCCAGTAGGCACGACATGGGCCAAGTGCCCAATGTGCGGCAACTGTGGGTGTGCCCGCCGGGCAGTGGCGCCTATCGGAAGGCAATCACCTCGTCCTTGGCGCTCTACGTAGTGCCCAGCGAGCGAGCCAGGGAAGCTGCATCGCACAAACACTGGGCACGAGAGAGGCATGCCATGGCAGCCCCCAGCAGGCACAGCATGGGCTGTTTGCCCAGCGTGCGGCAGCGGTGGGCAAGCCAGCCAGGTCATGGGCGCCCATCGCGAACCGGCCCCCCGTCCTTACCCCTCTACAAGGTGCCAAGTGAGTGAGCCAAGGGAGCCACACCGTACAGACCCTGGGCACAGGGGGCGTGCCTCGGTAACCCCCAGCAGACACGGCATGGGTTGCTTGCCCAGTGTGCGGCAGATGTAGGCATGCTAGCCAGGCCACGGGTGCCCATCATGAGCCAGCCCCTTCGTCCCTACCCCTCGATTGACTGTCCAGCGAGTGAGCGAGGAGAACTGCGTTGCACGGACCTTGGGTATGGGAGGCGTGCTTGGACAGCTCCCAGCTGGCATGGCATGGGCTGCTTGCCCAGCGTGCGGCAGCGGTGGTCGTGCCAGCCAAGCCATGGGCGCCCATCCCGAGTCAGCTCCCTCGTCTCTGCCCATCAACATGGTGCCGAGCGAGCAAGGCATGGGAGCTGCATCACATGGACCCTGGGTATGGGAGACATGCCTCGGCAGCCCCTAGTAGGTACAGCATGGGCTGCTTACCCAGCGTGCGGCAGTGGTGGGTGCGCCAACTAGGCCATGGGCACCCATCGCGAGCCAGCCCCCTCGTACCTACCCTCAACATGGTGCCCAACGTGTGAGCTAGGGGTGCCACAAAATCCCCAGCAAGCACAGCGCCAGCCTTGCCAGGGATGCCCCACGCAAGCCAGCCGCGTGCATGCTATGAGGCTCGGCAAATGCTATGGGCATTCATTTCATGGGCAGGCTGGGCTTGGTCATGCCCCTTTGCTGTGATGGACCCTGAGGGCAGCCATAGGGTGGCTGGAGGTTCGCTGGAAAGGGCAGCCAGCATGCACCTTGGGCTAGGCAGAGTTACACCTACCCCAACCTAGTCGTAGCAATGCTCTGTTGCGAAATTGGTCTGAATTGACAGTCTTTTCATCATGAAATTGGTCCCGAAATGACTCAAATAAATCGTATAATTCATAAGGAGTTTACCCTGAAGTTTAGGATCATTTCGACTCACGGGCTATT
The DNA here is from genome assembly GCA_021397835.1 of Moringa oleifera. Taxonomy (NCBI): domain Eukaryota; kingdom Viridiplantae; phylum Streptophyta; class Magnoliopsida; order Brassicales; family Moringaceae; genus Moringa; species Moringa oleifera. Next base: position 6,845,013 of record JAJFZO010000229.1, read on the forward strand.
TTTGACCATTTTTTCAATTTTTGACTGTAGAAAATTCATTAAAAAAATTTTAGTGCCTAAAAAATTCTAAAATCTTTTTTGGTGTTAGATATGATTATTCTCCATTTATCTACAAAATTTCAGCTCAAAATTTCAGGTAAATAACTTTCTAGACCCATTATGACAGCTTAGACATATTGATGTTTCCTCCTGCCATAGTGAAATTTCATTTAAGACTTCCTAGGGGGGATGTGGTCACCTAGCTTGCTGGGTGCCAACGAGCCATGCATGCTCCCCCCTGCCCATCCCACATTGGCAAGCACTGGACTTAGGGGACCCAGTGACCATGGCATGGGCAGGACAGCTTGCTGCCTTGCCCATCCAGCCAGTGGTGCGTGGTTGTGGCAGCCACCACCGCCGGCAGGCAAGCGGCCGACGATGTTGGTTGAAGAGTGTGGGATGCCAGATCAGAAGCCAACGGAGTAGGGAAAATGTGGGAAACGAAATCTACTAAATTATGGGCAACAAAACGACAAAAATCGTGGGATAATGAGCTGGGATGTGGCTAGCCAAGCTCGACGGTGCGGGTGGTGAAGCTAACGATGATGCAAGTTATGCGAGGGCCATATCACTGGGGGGATTTTGAGCATGCGGAGTGCTTCATCGCAGGCCCTCAAGGAAATGGAAGCGGGGTTGGATCCCGACGCTCAGGCTTGCCTAGGTGGACTCGTTGTGCAAAGCGATCTACGACACGATCGTCGATCATTAGCATCGAGCGAGCCACACAGCCAGCTTGGGCACAGCGTGACACCCCTGTTGCTAAGGCCTCATTGATGGGAAAAATGTGGAAAATGAAATCTGATAAATCGTGGGATGATGAGCTGGGATGTGGCTAAACAAGTACGACGGTGTGGGCGACGAAGCTAACGATGATGCATGCTACGCGAGGGCCAAATCGTTGGGAGGATTTTGAGCATGCATAGTGCTTCGTCGTAGGCCCTTGAGGTGGTAAACACGGGGTTGGATCCCGATGCTTAGGCTTGCCTAGACGGACTGGTTACGCAGCGTGATCGACGACACGATCGTCGATCGTTAGCATCGAGCGAGCCATACGGCTAGCTTAGGCACAATGTGACACCCCTATTGCTAAGGCCTCATTGATAGGAAAAACATGGGAAACAAAATCCACTAAATCGTGGGATAATAAGCTGGGATGTGGCTAGACAAGTACGACAATGTAGGCGATGAAGCTAACAACGATGTATGCTACGCGAAGGCCAAATCGCTGGGGGGATTTTGAGCATGCGGAGTGCTTCGTCGCCAACCCTCGAGGCGGTGGACGCGGGGCTAGATCCCAATGCTCAGGCTTGCCGAGGAGGACTAAATGTGCAGTGTGGTTGATGACATGATCGTCGGCTGTTAGCATCGAGCGAGCCACATGGCCAGCCTGGGCACCGCGTGACACCCCTGCTACCAAGGCGTCATCGATGGTCCTTGGGCATCGAAGAATCCGGGAACCCAGCACACGGATGGTGCAAATATGTCCAGTGATGGGAACATGGGGCAGAATCCGGGAACCTAGCTTGGCATGGATGGAAAGTCCAGCAAGCAAAACAAAGATATTCTAGAAAGAAAGGATATGGCTATTGGCTAGAGGAGGATCAAGGCAATGGAAGGATAAGAAAGAGATGTCTATCCCGAAATCCAAGGGAGATAAGGCTCGAAAAGAGTCTCGAACGAAAACCACCTCCTCAAGCCTACCCATATTGGTTGAAAGCGGATAAGAAGGGTTAGAGAAGACTTTAAAGGAGATGAGATCCTTGACTCAAGGAGAGTCCTTGCGAGAGAAGGATGCTATCCAAACTTTGAAGATAAGGCCGTCTCCAACGAAGACGGTAAAACACCATTTTGCCGTCAAAATTTGATGAAACCGTCTCCAACGAGACGACTAATTGATCCCTTCAATTTGGTGCAGCACTGTAGCTGCACCAAATTGGTGTGTAATTTTAAAATAATTTTTTTTTACAAATTACTTTTTTAAAGGTTTTGAATCAAAAATATTTTTGATCAGTAACTTAATAAATGCATAATATTATTAAAAAAATTATACCTTTAAGAATATTTCATCAAGATCTTTAAAATAAGACTAATATTTAATATATAATTTTGTTTTATTTAAATTATTATCAATAATAATTTATTTAATTAATAATAAAAATTATTATTTAAAAATACATAAAAATTTAAAATAATTTATAATTTATGATATAATTTAAATTTTCGCATGAACATGATAAAAATAAATTTTTTTCAATTGATAACACAGTACAATAAATATAACAACACATTAACGATTACAACTTAAACTGAAATTACAGCATTAATTAAAATTAAAATATTTTAACAATAATAAACTAACTTGATAAATTATACATTATTGTAAAAATATAAGTAACTCATAAAAATAATTAAGTTAAAATTACAGTAAAAATATTTTTTATGAAATTTAATTGATAAATTATTAATTTTAAATTTACTAAAAATTATAATTTATTATATAATATTAATTTTCTAAAACAATATAAATATAAATTAAAATTTTGAATTTTATTAATTATTTTAATAATATTTATAAATTAATCAATATTTATAAATATTTTTATTGATAATTATTATTTATATTATTAAAATAATATTATAACACCAATGTGATGTAAATTGGTTGGAGATAAAAAAAATTTGGAGTTAGAATATTCTAAAAAGATTCTTTTTTAACACCAAATTAGTGTTAAATTTAGTGTATAGCGTTGAAGATGGCTTAAGCCTCAATAAGATAAAGATTCATGATCAAGATTAGGTGGCCTATTCGAAAAATGTGAGATAACTAAGAGGGAGTGTTTGAGTAGGACACTCCTCAACTAGTATAAAAAAAGGGCTTGAGTTCAGTTTTAAAGACATTGAGTAATATAAACTCAAGTGTGTGGGTAGCTAGAGGCTTTGGGTACTCTTAGAGAGAGACCCTTCTTTTGTAAATAGTTTTTTTATTTTGAATAAAGGTTGAGAAGTAATACTGTCTCCTTACTTTGCTTTTATATTGTTATCTCTTTTTCTTTGCTTGGCGTGGGCTTAGAAAGTTAGGCTAGCTAGGTGGATGCACTTAGCGCCATCACACTAAGGTTGTGTTGATCCGGCAACAAACGGTGTGACAGTTTGGTATCAGAGCACGGTTTCAATCACCACTTTCTTAAACTTGTGGTTGATCTTATCGCTGCCAAGGCCCTATGCCAGGAGAAAATGAGTCGAAATGAGAGCGTGTCGCTTGGTTGGAAGAGATCGTTGGTGCATCATCAGAGGGGTCGACATGCACATTGGCAAAGTTGATGGCCCAGCGACAATCCTTGATGGTCGAGGACATCGAAAACCTCGGGGAGACTGTAAGTAGCCTTGAGACCAAGATCATGTTGCTGAAAAGGGTTGCCCATACATCAACAGTAGGAGCGGACTCTACTGTGGCTAAGCTGAAAGAGCCAAAACCAAAGCCGTTCTCTAGAGAGAGGATGCCAAGGAGTTAGAGAACTTCTTGTGGGATATGGAGCAGTATTTCAAAGCTGCTCGAGTGCCCGTAAATGACCAGGTAATGATCACATCCATGTACTTATCTGGTGATGCTAAGTTGTAGTGGCGTACCCGTATGCAAGATGATGCTATCATGGGAAGACATAGCATTAATTCGTGGGAGGCACTCAAAAAGGAATTGAAGGAGCAATTCGTGCCATGTAACACTCCGTTCATGGCTAGAGCACAAGCCGTGGGCTGAGTGCGCGACTTTGTGAAGGAGTTCAGTTCCTTGATGTTAGACATCAAAAACATGTCAGAGGAGGATAGGTTGTTTAACTTCCTATAGGGCTTGTAGCCATGGGCTCAAGCAGAACTGAGGCGGCAAGGTGTTAAAGACTTGCCCCCAGCATTTTCTGAGGCAGATAGCTTGGTGGATTTCAAGTATGTAGGTGATGCTTCTGAAAAAAGGTAAGAAACAAGGGGAGACTAGAAAGGAGATGAAAAAACCCAATGGAAAGGGCAAGAAAAAGAATAGAATGCCAAGTCCAACAAGCCTTGGAGCTCGTCTCCTTCGAAGGGTAAGGGAAAGAATATGGACCAAGGGGGTTGCTTCTTATGCAGCGGGCCACATAAAGCATGCGACTGTCAATGCAAGGAGAAGTTAGTGGCGCTCATAGCAGCAAAGGAATCCCCCAGGGAAGAGGAAGGGACTGCCATAACTCGGGCGAACCCAAACCAATTGCTAAATGCGATCGCACCCAGGAACTTGCAGAAAGGGTTGATCTATGTCCTGATGAAGGTAAACAGGAAGGATGCAATGGCAATGTTAGATACTGGAGCTACCAACAATTTCATCATGGAAAGAGAAGTGGGAAAGCTCGGGCTTAAGCTTTCTCCAGCCTTGGTCAAGTTCAAAGCAACAAATGTTGAGGCAAAAGCAGTATGCTGAGCTGCCACTACGACCCTTGAAGTAGGCGAATGGAAAGATATGTCCAACTTCATGATAACTCAGTTAGATGACTTCGATGTTATCTTAGGTCTAGAATTCTTCAGATAAGCCAAGGCATTGGTGATGCCCCACTTAGGTGGATTACTCATGGCTAATGAGCAAGCCCTGAGCCTAATCAGAATCAAAGCAGAAAGGGGGCTTTCGGTAAACAAGAAGTAGATCGGGTTATAATCTGCAAAGTGGTTTAAGTCAGAACTGCAAAAAGGTGAAGTGACGATGCTTGCAGTACTATTTGAGGCAAAACTAGATAAAGTGGTGGAGGTACTTGACGAGAGTGCTGAAGTGTTGAGGGAATTCAACAGCAGAATGCCATCGAAACTGCCCTAGACATTGCCTTCGAGGATGAATGTTGATCATATGATTGGGAAGAAAGTTGGAGCAGTAGCTTATGGGTTGAAGCTACTGCAACATCTGAGGATGCACCTAACATTCCACGCGAGCT
>JAJFZO010000229.1:6855000-6870000 GCA_021397835.1 Moringa oleifera
GCGGTAGGCAGGCCAGCCAAGCCACGGGCGCTTGTCACTAGTCAGCCCCTCGACATTGTGCCTAGCGAGCGAGCTAGGGGAGTTGCACCACACGGAGCTTGGACACGGGAAGCTTGCCTCGACAGCCCACAGCAGGTATGGCGTGGGCTGCTTGCGCACCGTGCGACAGCTATGGGCGTGCCAGCCAGGCCATTGGCGCCCATTATGAGCCAGCCTTGGGACATAGTGACCTGTGGGGGAGCCAGGGAGCCCCGCCGCACGGACCCTTGGCACGGGAAGCATGCCTCGACAGCCCCCAACAGGCACAGCATGGGCTGCTTGCCTAGTGTGCAATAGCGGTGGTCACGCCAGCCAAGCCACGGGTGGACATCGCGAGCCAGCCCCTTGACGTAGTGTGTTGCAAGTGAGCCAGCAGAGTCGCGTCGCACGGAACTTGGGCATCAGAGGCACGCCCCCGTAGCCCCCAGCTGGCACGACATGGGCTGCTTGCCCACCGTGTGGCAGTGGTGGGTGTGCCAGCCAGGCCACGGGTGCCAATCGAGAGCCAGCCCACTCATCCTTGCCCCTTGACATAGTGCCCAGCGAGCCAGCCATGGGAGCCGCGTTTCACGGACCTAAGGCATGCGAGGCATGCCTTGGTAGCCCTCAGTAGGCACGGCATGGGTTGTTTGTCTAGCATGCAGCAGCGTTTGATGCGCTAGCCAGGCCACGGGTGCCCATTGCGAGCCAACCCGTCGACATAGTGCCCAGTGAGAGAGCACACCTCAGTAGCCCTCAATAGGCACGGCATGGGTTGCTTGCCTAGCGTGCTACAGTGGTAGGTGGGCCAGCCAGGCCAAGGGCGCCCATCATGAGCCAACCCCTCTACATAGTGCCCAGCGAGCCAGCCAGGGGACCTTGGGCACGGGAGGTATGCCTCGGTAGCCTTCAGCAGGCACGGCATGGGCTACTGTCCCGATGTGCGGTAGCAGTGGGCGCACTAGCCAAGACACGAGTGCCAATTGCGAGCCAGCCCCTCAACATAATGCCCTGCAAACGAGCCAGGGGAGCCGCGTCGCACGAACCTTGGGCATGGGAGGCATGCCTCGATAGTCCCCAGCAGGCACAAAATAGGCTGCTTGCCCAGCATGTAGCAGCGATGGGAGCGTGCGCCAGGCCTTGGGCGCCCACCTCGAGCTAGTCCCCTCATCCTTGTACCTCGACGTTGTGTCCAGTGAGCGAGCCAGGGGAGCTGTATCGCACGGATCCTGGGCATGGGAAGCATGCCTCGGCAACCCCCAGTAGGTATGGCATGGGCTTCTTACATAGCCAGGCCACAGGCACCCATCATGAGCCAACCCCCTCGTCCTTGTCCCTAGACGCAGTGCCTAGCGAGCAAGCCAAGGGAACCGTATCGCATGGACCCTGGGCATAGAAGGCATGCCTCAGCAGCCACCAGCAGGCATGGCATGGGCTGCTTGCCAAGTGTATGTCAGCGGTGGGCACGCGAGCCAGGCCACAGGCGCTAATCACAAGCCAGCCCCCTCGTCCCGGACCCTTCGACATAGTGCCCAGCGAGCAAGCCAAGGGAGCTACATTGCACAGACCTGGGACATGGAAGGCATGCCTCAGCAGCCCCCAACAGGCACGACATAGGCTGCTTACCTAGTGTGCGGCAGCGGTGGGTGCGCCAACAAGGCCACTGACGCCTATCGCAAGCTAACCCCTCAACATAATGCCCAACGAGCGACCTAGGGAAACCACGTTGCACGGACCCTGGGCACTAGAGGCATGCCTCAACAACCTCTAACAAGCACAGCATGGGCTGCGTGCCCAGCATGCGATAGCGGTGGGTGGGCCAGCCAAGCTACGAGTGCCCATCGCGAGCCAGCCCACTCTTCCTTGTCCCTCGACGTAGTGCCCAGCGAGCGAGCCAATGGAGCCATGTCGCACGGATCCTGGGCATGGTAGGCATACCTCGGCAGCCCCAACAAGCTCGACATCGGTTGCTTGCCCAGCGTGCGATAGCGGTGGGCGTGCCAGCCAGGACACAAGTGCCTATCGCGAGTAAGCCCCCTCGTCCCTGCCCCTTGACATAGTGCCCAGCAAGCGAGCTAGGAGAGCCGCATCGCATGGGCCCTGGGCACGGGAAGCATGCCTTAACAGCCCCTAGAAGGCACGGTATGGGCTGCTCTCCAGCATGGAACAATGGTGGGTGCGTCAGCTAGGCCACGGGAGCCCATCGCGAGCCTGCCCCTTGACATAGTGCCTACCAAGCGAGCCAAGGAGACCACATCGCACGGACCCTAGGCATGAGAGGCAGGCCTCGGCTGCCCCCAGCAGGCAGTTCATGGGCTGCTTGCCCAGCGTATGAGAGCGGTGGGCGTGCCAGCCTAGCCACAAGCGCAAACCACGAGCTAGCACCTCGACATAGTGCCCAGCGAGCGAGCCAAGGCAGCCGCATCGCATGGACCTTGGGCATGGGAGGCATGCCTCGGTAGCCCCCAACAGGCACGACATGGGCTGCTTGCCTAGCTTACGTCAGCAGTGGGGGCGTCAGCCAGGCCACGAGCGCCCATCACGAGCCACCCTCCTCGTCTCTGCCCCTTGACTTACTACCCAGCATCTAAGCTAGGGGTGCCACAGCAGTCCCCAGCTGGCACGGGGCCAGCCTTACCAAGGGCGCCCCACGCGAGCCCGCCGTGAGCACGCTGTGAGGCTCGGCACGTGCTGTGGGCGTTGATTTCATGGGTAAGCTAGGCTTGGCCATGTCCCCTGGCTGTGATGGACCCTGAGGGCAGCCATGGGGTGGCTATAGGTGCACTGGACAGGGAGCCAACATGCACCTTGGGCTAGGTAGAGGCACAGCTAGCCTGCTGGCTGCAACACTCAGTTGCAAAATTGGTGTGAATTGATAGTCTTTCCATCATGGAACTGGTTCCGAAATGACTCAAATAAATCATATAATTCATGAGTCTGCCCCTGAAGTTTGGGATCGTTTTGACTCACGTGCTATTTTTGATGATTTTTTCAATTTTTGACTGTAGAAAATTCATTAAAAAAATTTGGTGCCCTAAAAATTCTGAAATTTTTTCTAATGGTAGATATGATTATTCTCCATTTATGTACAACATTTCAGCTCAAAATTCCAAGTAAATAATTTTTTAGATCTATTATGACAGCTCAAACATATTGATGTTTCTCTCCTACCGAGAGTGAAATTTCATTTAAGACTCTTTAGGGGGGAGGTGGTCACTTAGCTTGCTGGTGCCAACGGGCCATGCGTGCTCCCCCCTGCCCATCCCACATGGGCAGCTGCTGGGCTTGGGGAACCCAACGTGCATGGGATGGGCAGGGCAGCTTGCTGCCATGCCCATCCAACCAGTGGTGCGTGGCTGTAGCGACCACAATTGCCGACAGGTAGGCGACCGGTGACTTCGATCGAAGAGTGTGGGATGCCTGATCAGTAGCCAATGGAGTGGGGAAAACACGGGAAATGAAATCCACTAGATTTTGGGCAATGAAATGAGAAATATGGTGGGATAATGAGCTGAGATGTGGCTAAACAAGCTCAATGGTGTCGGCGACGAAGCTAACAATGATGCATGCTACGCAAGGGCCAAATCACCGAGGGGAATTTTGAGCATGCAGAGTGCTTTGTCATAGGATTCCGACACTTAAGCTTGCTTAGGCAGACTAGTTGCGCAGCGCGATCAATGACAGGATCATCGACCGTTAGCATCAAGCAAGCCACACGGCCAGCCTGGGCACAATGTGACACCCTTGCTGCCAAGGCCTCATCGATGGTCCCTTGCCATCAAAGAATCGTCCCTCGCTGTCAAAACAATTTCATGCTTAGCGGGTTGGGTGCGGTGGCACTCAACGACCTACATGATCAATGGGCTTTTCGCTCATCAGCTTGCAGCTCATTTGGTGCTGTTGCTGCCCATTTGTATGTGCGGCGTGTGAGTGGTGATCTAGTCATGCGCATTGGCAAGCTCCATGCTCCCGCATCGAACTGTCGGCTAGCATGTCACTTCAAGCTCGACCCTGAGCCATATGTTGGCTTTTCGTGGGTGACAACGAGACCCTGTGTCACGTGCCTTCACAAATGAAATTCGATGATTCGAGTCAGCAGTCTTTGCACCATGTCCCACGCAGGCATGTGTGGAAACCTCAGTCAGGCCTCGTGCTCCAAGCATGGCTTGCTTCGGCATGCAGCTGCTTTGGCACACGGGCACTCTGTCGTCCCCTCGGGTGCGAAAAATGTTGTGACAAGAGTGGTCTCGGCCTCTGCCTATCCAAGCGAAAGCATTTGCCCCATGTCCCATCGATTTTGAATGATGACTGCGACAACTTTGGGCTCAATGAGCCTTGCGGCAAGCTTCGGTTCTAGTTAGCATGACATCTCGAAGGATGCTACCTGGTTGATCCTACCAGTAGTCATATGCTTGTCTCAAAGATTAATCCATGCATGTGTAAGTATGAACTAATTCAGACTGTGAAACTATGAATGGATCATTAAATCAGTTATAGTTTGTTTGATGGTACCTACTACTCGGATACTCGTAGTAATTCTAGAGCTAATACGTGTAACAAACCCTGACATCCGAAAGGGGCGCATTTATTAAATAAAAGGTCGAAGTGGGCTTCACCCGTTGCTTTGATGATTCATGATAACCCGATAGATCGCAAGGCCATCATGCCGACGATGCATCATTCAAATTTCTGCATGATCAACTTTCGATGATAGGATAGTTGCCTAGTGTCAGACCCTTGAATCTAAGTAATCAGCATAGGCATGCTGAGTCTTGCTCCATGCCCGGACCTACAAGTGTGGAGGACCACGCTAGCAAGGCAAAAACGCATGAGTTAGATATGAAAATGAATGCGGGAGACTTCATGAGAAATTGAGTTTCATACTTACAGTGGCGAGATTCGATGGTGAGTTAGGAATGTTGTGGAGTGAGGGAGGAAGCACACTAACAGATCCATAAGCCTACTTAAGGGGAAAGCAGCAGAGATGCCTCAAGAAAGCGCCAACACATAGTGGTGAGAATATGTCCAATGACGAGAACACAGGGCAGAATCCAAGAACCCAGCTTGGCATGGATGGAAAGTCCAGCAAGCGAAGATATTCCACAAAGAAAGGATATGGCTATAGGCTAGAGGAGGATCAAGGCGATAGAAGGATAAGAAAAAGATGTCTATCCCAAAAGCCGAGGGAGATCAGGCTCAAAAAGAGTCCTGAACGGAAACCACCTCCTCAAGCCTATCCAAACCGGTTGAAAGAGGATAAGAAGGCTTAGAGAAGACTTCAAAGGAGATGAGATCCTTGACTCAAGGAGAGTCCTTGTGAGAGAAAGATGCTATCTAAACTTTAAAGATAGCCTCAATGAGATAAAGATTCATGATCAAGATTGGGTGCCCTATCCGAAGAACGTGGGATAACTAAAAGAGAGTGTTTGAGTAGGACAATCCTCAACGAGTATAAAAATGGGGCTTGGGTTCAGTTGTAAACACATTGAGTAATACAAACTCAAGTGTGCGGGTAGTTAGAGGCTTTGGGTGCTCTTAGAGAGAGACCCTTCTATTGTAAAGAGTTCTTTTATTTTCAATAAAGGTTGAGAAAGAGTTATCATAATATCATCTTCTTACTTTGCGTTTTGCATTGTTAGCTCCTATTCTTCTTTTGGCATGGGCTTAGAAAGTTGGGCTGGTTAGGTGGACGCATCTAGCGCCATCACACTAGAGTTGCGCTGATCCCGCAATCAACGGTGTGACAGTTTGGTATTAGAGCGCAGTTTCGATCACCCCTTTCTCTCAAACTCGTGGTTGATCTTATCGCTGCCAAGGCCCCATGCCAAGAGGGAGTGAGTCAATACGAGAGCGTGTTGCTCAGTTGGAAGAGATCGTTGGTGCACTGATGGAGGGATCAACAAGCACGCTAGCTGAGTTGATGGAGACAATCGCCCAGCAACAATCCTCGATGGAAGAGGACATCGAAAACCTCAAGGAAACCGTGAGGAGCCTTGAGTTCGAGATCGGTTTGCTAAAAAGGGCTCCCCTCACCCCTACGGTAGGGGCAGACTCTACTATGGCTAAGTTGTAGGTGCCAGAACCAAAGTCGTTCTATAGAGAGAGGAACGCCAAGGAGTTGGAGAACTTCTTGTGGGATATGGAACAGTACTTCAAAGCTGCTAGAGTTCTCGAAGAGACCCATAAGCCTACTTAAGGGGAAAGCAGCAGAGATGCCTCAAACAAGCACTAGCACACGACGGTATGAATATGTCCAATGATGGGAACACAGGGCAGAATCTAGGAACCCAACTTGGCATGGACAAAAAGTCTAGTAAGCAAAGATATTCCACAAAGGAAGGATATCACTATTGACAATAGGAGGATCAAGGCGATAGAAGGATAAGAAAGAGATGTCTATCCCGAAAGCCAATGGAGATAAGGCTCGAAAACAGTCCTGAACGGAAACCACCTCCTCAAGCCTATCCAAACTGGTTGAAAACAGATAAGAAGGCTTAGAGGAAACTTCAAAGGAGATGAGATCCTTGACTAAGGAAGAGTCCTTGTGGGGGAAGGATGCTATCCAAATATCCTTCACTCATGGAGAGTCCTTGTAGGAGAAGGATGCTATCCAAATAGAGAGTCCTTACGGGAAGAGGATGCTATCCAAATATCCTTGACTCAAGGAGAGTCCATGCGGGAAAAGGATGCTATTCGAAGATCCTTGACTCATGGAGAGTCCTTGTAGGAGGAGGACGATATCTAAACTTTGAAGATAAGCCTCAATAGGATAAAAGATTCGTGATCAAGATTGGGTGGCCTATCCGAATGATGTGGGATAACTAATGGCATGTTTAGTTCATGAAATAGAATTGAGAAGGAATAGAAAATGTATTCTTTGGGAATAGAAAAGAGAATGAATAGAAAAGAATAAGCATTATTATGATTGGTTTATTGGAATTGAATAGAGTATGAATTTATTTTCATATGTTTGGTTCATCAAAGAATAAACTAGGAAAGTAATTGAAGCAAGCTTAAAAGACTAGTATACCCTTCAACTAAATTGATTATAAATTAATTAATTTTTATTAAAATAATATTAATTAAAAATATTTTGTAATAATAAATTATTATAAAAATAAATATTAACTAAATAGTATATTAATAATTATTTTTATTTTTAAATATTAATATTATAAAATTAAAATTAATTAATATTTTAGTAAAAATACTATTTTTTACTTTTTTGATAAATTATTTAAAAATAAAAAATGCTATTATTATAAAAATAATATTAACTAAATAATGTGTTAATAATTATTTTTTATTTTAAATATTAATATTACAAAATTAATATTAATAATAACAATATATTTTTTATTTTTTAATAAATTATTTTAAAAAAAAAGAAGTTATTATATATATATATATAGTAATTTAAAAATTTTATCAAGAGTACGTCGGGAATAAAAAAATATAACAATTCTTTATTTTCATGGAATTACAATCCCAAGGGTTCACTTTGGAATAGCTATTCCAGATTTTCAAGGAATAGAAATTCCTTAAAGAATTACAATTCTGTGATAAAAATGAACCAAACATTGGAAAAGTAATTCTATACGGAATAAAGTAGGAAAAGAATTAATATTCCACTACAAGAAAAACTATTTTTAACGACGGTATTTTATGACGGTCTTTTATGAACGTCATTAAAAAATTGAATACATGACGGTCTGAAAAGACCGTCATAAAAAACATAATATACATGACGGTTCTGAGAGACCGTCATAAAAAACATAGTATACATGACGGTTTTGAGGGACCGCCATAAAAAATTTGTAATAAAAAAAATGTTCGTGATGAAAACTCGAACTTGATCTCTTTTGAAAAAATTGACAAATGTCATTGTCATCTCACCAAAGGAAAACATGTGACATATTTTGGATAGATTAATATTTAATTTAAATACTTGATTGAAAATGCAAACAAGCAAACTCGAACCCGAGCCACACTGAACCTTATTTCGAGCTTACAACCATTTGCTCCACCTTCAATTTTGATTTGCTATGTTGTTTTCTTAGTAAAAGATATTTTTTAATTATTTTGAGACTGACGCCTGTAGGCGGACTCGAACCTAGGCTCCCTCAGTCAATGTTACAAGACTTTACCACTTGGTCAACCGAACTATTACATAATGATTTTGACAGTAATAAAATTTAAATAGTATACAGAATGTTCTGTAAATATCCAGAAAGCTCTTTACCCATGCAATGGCGAGGTGTTCTTCATTCTCCCCCGAAATACCCAAAAATTTCAGAGATTTCTCTCTTTCAACACCATATAATCGATGGAAAACTTCCTTCCTTCAAGAAATTTTGTGAAGTAAACTTCGTGCACAGTTGGATGATACCGTTAAAGCAAAAAAATGGTATGTAAAACTTATCAAACCTTCATCTCACATTGTTAGAGAGAAATTTTTTTGTTGATTCTTCCAATTTCTTACTTAGTTTTGTTCTAAAATTTTCTTCTCTTGGCATTATGCATTTTCGGATGATACCCATGTTTGTTACCCTTGTGATACTGAAAATTGTAAGTAAATGAAGTGAGAAATGAAGGGAGAAATTGTAAGCCATGGATGGGGCTGCCAAGTTTCTCCTATTGGCATAACAAAGCCACACCCAAGTGTGTACCGTGCATCTATTTGTGAAAAAGTAAAACCTAACAGAAAAATTAACTCTTTTTCTTTCTCTCTATGTACAGCCTTAGGTACTGCCTTCACAGGCTGCATTTTCTCATCCCGGCAGGAAAGCTTATTGTCAAAGCATGCTTGCTGATTCTTGGACCAGAATTTTAGATTATAAATGTTAGTTGGCTAGCAATTCGGGCACTTAATTTTTTCTTATCTAAGATGTCTTGGAATGTGTTGTTCAAAGTTATCATCCATATTTATGTGTTGATAATTGAATCCTAGGTTGATAATTGAATCCTACCAGGCTGGCCAAGTTTGCTCTTTTCGGAGAATCATCACACATGTAAGCTTGGAAAAGGAGCTGCCACTTGACTAACCCCACCATATGGAAGACAAAAGCACCAATATTCTATCATTTTGCTGCATATGGGTGTCACAATATAGGACTGCTATTTAGTAAATGAATTCAATCCTTGACAGAAATCAATAATAAAGAATAATTATTGAGAGAAAAAGTTTATTGACACTCCGACACTTCAATTAAAGTACAATTTTTTTAGTATTTTTTTGTGCTAGTAATAAAGGTTTTTTTTTTTCTCACAGATGCTATGGTTCATTATGCAGGATAATTGTTGTGATAGTCAATTGCTCATTTGAAGGAAGGGAAAGCTTGTTACATATTAATAGGACTTGAAAGAAAAGTCAAAACCCTTCAGATAGAAGCCATTACTTTTTTGCACAGATAACATTATTCCAGGTTGGTAATTTCTTAGTAATCTACTAATGTACCATGTGTTTCGAAGAAATAGTCTTTGCTTTTGATGAAGATTTAAAGATGAAGGTATTTACTTATTTATTTAATGCTATAGACATTGTTTTTACTATTAATTATTATTAATAATGTTTTTTTTTGTGAATAGGGTGTTGTATGTAAATTAGCAGTGGATACGCTAGAAAATGTTGTTGCAATGAGCACTATTATTGATGGTTCTTCTACCAATTTTGTGGTTTCTGTTGATCAAATATTCAGTCAAGATGCTCAACTACCTATTGAAAATGAGGATGAATATCTTATATTTGTTAAAGATGCATTGGGTCATCATGTAAGTTGGCCTAAAGACTTGGTTTCTACTCATATTGTTGTGGAGGTATGAGACAATTTTAGATGTGGTATATTATCTTTGTTTCTTCTCATGTGTTAAAATTATTTGACTTTTAAAATTTATTATTGTCACATGTTGGAGACAAAAGAAAAGGAAATCAGTAAAAAAGTGGAATCCATTTCTGAGGAAGCTCTAGAGCAGTTCGCAAAAGCCGTTTATCCATTGATGATTAATATGCGAAATGAAGTTAGAGTAAGATTTGATGATGATGTTTTTTGCTGTCCATTTTATTGCTATATTGGATCAGAAGATTGCTCTATCATGATTGATAAAAAAGAGCTAGGAGGAACTAGCATTTGTTTGCATATCAGGTGAGATAAAAGTTCAATATCAGTTTATTTTAATATCTATATTTATATGATTTAACTTTCAATTTGTTTACTTTCAGAGATCTACATGCTAATTTGAAGGATACGAAAAAGTTGAAACAATTTAACTTCATCAATCCTGTGATTGTCTCACTCTCTGGTGGACTAAACAATGAAAGTAGGTTAAAAGATAGAGCACGACATATTGCTGAGCGGTTAGCACATTCAAACCAAATTCTTTTTATGCCTTACCATCCAAAGTAAGAAATTTCTATCTTAATTGCTTTACCAAAACATATCTCATTTGGTTATTTATCATTTATCATTTTTCTTATTACGAATAGATTTCATTGGGAATTAGTGGTTATTGATATGGCATCACGAATAGTGTATCATTTGGATTCTTTGGCTCACGAAATAGGGCCTGATCTTAAAAACATTGTGACCATGTGAGTGCAAGTTTTACTTTATGTCTTTTGTTTATTGGTTTCATTATTACTTTTAAATACTATAAATTTTCAAATGTTTATTAGTTAATGATACAGGGGTTTTCAAATGTTTCGTGTGAGATCAAATATTACATGGCAACGAATTCAAGTGAGTTTATTTTATTTTTTATTATTAATAACATTAAAAATAATATGTGTTAATGATTATGTTTCTACTTGTATAGGCACCGATTCAAAGAGGTGGTGTAGAATGTGGCTATTTTGTACTTCGATTTATGAAGGAAATAATTGAAGATCCAAAAATTCTTTGTGAGAAGGTCAAATTACTTATCTTATTTACATATTAAATATTTTATATTTATAAATAATATCAAATTGATTATGTTATCTTTCTTTTGTGTTTTAATCTTAAAGTTCAATGGTAAGACCACATATAGTAATGAAGAAATTGATGAAGTACGTTGTGAATGGGCTATGCATGTACAACAGTTACTATCATAGCCAGGTATGTAATCCTTGTTAGCTCATTAATAGTGTATTTTAATTGTATGTTGTTTATCTTGGTTAAATTCAAGTATGATGAACTAATTATATTAATTGAACGCTCCACTCATTCTATTTATTGAGCCATCTACTAATTCTGTTAAGTTATAAATCAATTCTGTTGAGAATTCTATAAATGTCATCTTTAAGTAGTTGGTAAAGTAAAAAACAAGGAAAAGTATTCAAGCATGCATATGAAATAAATTTGTTCATAATCAGTTAATTTTCACACTTACTGTTGCATTACAAGAAGTTACACTTTTGATGCCTACATGTTGGGAATTAGAATAGAAAGTTGCATATTATGATTAATATATACCTTATAGGTTACAAGGAGTTATATTTTTGACATCTAGATGCACTCTCAATTTTTTATTATATTTGATTTTCAAGTTTTATTATAATTGCTTATTTATTTTGATATGTAAATTAACTATGTGGTAAATAGAGCTTATATAATAATGTATCCTTTCTATAACTATTGCAGGAGTGACACATTTAATGCACTGAGTATTTTTTGATGTAATGGTAGAACAGAGCAATGAGAATGATAATTATGTAATTTAATTTGTAGATATTTTATTTATTTTTGATACTTAATATTATTTTGTTTTGTAAAATGATAATAGTTGTAGTTATAAACAAATGTATTTTTTTGTTTGACATTTTTGCATTGTTTAATTGCAATTGAAAAAAAATTATAAATATTAATTAATTTACAAAATTATAAAAAAAATTGTAATTAATTAATAAAAAATATATAATAAAACGTGAAACATTTTTATGACGGTCATAAAAACCATCATAAAAAGTACCAAATTTTTTTAATAAGGTCATAAAGACAGTCATGATATCATCAATATATTTTATGACGGTCTGTAGTGGACCGTCATGAATTTTTATGACGGATCATTACAGACCGTCATTAATATTCTAGCTTTTTAATGACGGTCAAAAACCGTCAAAAATTTATGACGGTCTTTTAGACCGTCATAAAGTTTCTATGACATCACTTACAATAACAGTTTTCTGACCGTCATAAAAAGCTTTTTATGATGGGCATTGCCCGTCATAGAAGATTTGTTTTCTTGTAGTGTTCCTACCAACCAAACATGCTGTAAGAGAGAGTGTTTGAGTAGGACACTCCTTAACTAGTATAAAAAAGGGGCTTGGGTTCAGTTGTAAAGACATTGAGTAATACAAACTCAAGTATGTGGGTAGCTAGAGGCTTCGGGTACTCTTAGAGAGAGACCCTTCTTTTGTAAAGAGTTCCTTTATTTTAAATAAAGGTTAAGAAAGAGTTCTCGTAATACTATCTCCTTACTTTGCTTTTACATTGTTATCTCTTCTTCTTCGCTTAGCGTGGGCTTAGAAAGTTGGGCTGGCTATGTGGACGCACTTAGTGCCATCGCACTAGGGTTACGTTGATCCTGTAACAAACAATGTGACACCTACTATGGAGGTGACGGGTGATAGAGAATTAGGGTTCGATTCCAGAGAAGGACCCTGAGAAACGGCTACCACATCCAAGGAAGGCAGTAGGCAGGTAAATTACCTAATCCTGACACGGGGCGGTAGTGATAATAAATAACAATACCGGGCTCCTCGAGTCTCGTAATTAGAATGGATGCAATCTAAATCCCTTAACGAGGATCCATTTGAGGGCAAGTCTAGTGCTAGCAGCTGCGGTAATTCCAGCTCTAATAGTGTATATTTAAGTTGTTGTAGTTAAAAAGCTCATAGTTGGACCTTGGGATGGGTCGGTCGGTCAGCCTACGGTGTGCACCGGTTGGCTCGTCCCTACTGCTGACGATATGCTCCTGGCCTTAATTGGTCGGGTCGTGCCTTCGGTGCTGTTATTTTGAAGAAATTAGAGTGCTCAAAGCAAGCCTACGCTTTGAATACATTAGGAGGGGATAACATCATAGGATTTCAATCCTATTCTGTTGGCCTTCGGGATCGAAATAATGATTAACAGGGACACTCAGGGGCATTCGTATTTCATTGTCAGAGGTGAAATTCTTGGATTTATGAAAGATTAACAACTACGAAAGTATTTGCCAAGGATGTTTTCATTAATCAAGAACGAAAGTTGAGGGCTCGAAGATGATCAGATACCATCCTAGTCTCAACCATAAACGATGCCGACTAGGGATCAATGGATGTTGCTTTTAGGATTTCACTGGCACTGTATGAGAAATCAAAGTCTTTAGGTTTCAGGGGGAGTATGGTTGTAAGGTTGAAACTTAAAGGAATTGACAAGAAGGGCACCACTAGGAGTGGAGCCTACAGCTCAATTTGACTCAATACGGAGAACCTTACTAGGTCCAAACATAGTAAGGATTGATAGACCAAGAGCTCTTTCTTAATTTTATAGGTGGTGGTGCATGGCCGTTCTTAGTTGGTGGAGTGATTTGTCTGGTTAATTTCGTTAATGAACGAGACCTCAGCCTGCTAAATAGCTACATGGAGGTGACCCTCCACGGCCGGCTTCTTAGAGGGACTGTGGCCGCTTAGGCCAAGGAAGTTTGAGGCAATAACAGGTCTGTGATGCCCTTATATATTCTAAGCTGCACGCGCGCTACACTGATGTATTCAACGAGTTTATAGCCTTGGCCAACATGCCGAGGTAATCTTTGAAATTTCATCGCGATGGGGATAGATCATTGCAATTATTGGTCTTTAACGAGGAATTTCGAGTAAGCACGAGTCATCAGCTTGCGTTGACTATGTCCTTGCCCTTTGTACACACCGCCCATCACTCCCACCGATTGAATGGTCCGATGAAGTGGTTGGATCATGGCGACGTGGGCGGTTTGCCACTCGCGACGTCACGAGAAGTCCACTGAACCTTATCATTTAGAGGAAGGAGAAGTAGTAACAAAGTTTTCATAGGTGAACCTGTGGAAGGATCATTGTCGAAAACTCGCTTAGCGAAGCGACTCACGAACACGTTGTAAACACATCGGTGGGGTAGAGGGCTCTCGAGCCCATTGTTCATCTTGGCGCAGCAAGGGTGCGTAGGCTCGCGCCCAAGCCCCTCGTCTCGTGCAACAACAAAACCAACAGCGTGGGATGTGCCAAGGAACTCGAATGAAAAAGTATGCCCCAGTTGCCCCGATCTCGGTGTGCGGCTAGCGGTCGTGTCGTCCCTAAACGATGTTTAAAATGACTCTCAATAATGGATATCTTGGCTCTTGCATCGATGAAGAACATAGCAAAATGGGATACCTGGTGTGAATTGCAGAATCCCATGAACCATCGAGTCTTTGAACGAAAGTTGCACTCGAAGCCATCAGACTGAGGGTATGTGTGCCTGGGTGTCAAGCACCATCACCCTCGACCTTCCCGCATCCCTTTGGGGAGGGAAGGGATGATCGTGGGGTGGATGTTGGCCTCTCGTGCACCTTTGGCTCACGGCTGGCCTAAAAAAGAGCCTCGAGCGACGTCGCGTCAAAGCTTAGCGATGGTAAAGAAAGCATCGTGCTCCCTCGTGCGCGGCTCACGGACCCAACGATCGATTGATCGAGATGCAACCCTAGGTCAAGCAGGACCACCCTCTAAGTTTAAGCATATCAATAAGCGAAAGAAAAGAAACTAACAAGGATTCCCCTAGTAATGGCGAGCGAACCGGGAAAAGCCCAGCTTGAAAATCGTGCACCCTTGACGCTCGAATTATTGTCTGGAAAAGCATCCTCAGTGTCAGACCGAGGCCCAAGTCACTTGGAAAGGGGCGTTAAAGAGGGTGAGAGCCCCATCTCGCCCAGACCTTGTCACACCATGAGGCACTGTCGACGAGTTGGGTTGTTTAGGAATGCAACCCCAATAGGGTGGTAAATTTCATCCAAGGC
>JAJFZO010000229.1:6872500-6957500 GCA_021397835.1 Moringa oleifera
TGAGCTGGGTTTAGACCATCGTGAGACAGGTTAGTTTTACCCTACTGATGCCTGTGTTGAGATAATAATTCAACCTAATATGAGAGGAACCATTGATTCGCACAATTGGTCATCACATTTGATTAAAAAGCTAGTGGCGCAAAGCTACCGTGCGCTAGATTATGACTGAATGCCTCTAAGTCAGAATCTGGACTAGAAGCGACACTTTGTGCCTGCTGCCCGATTATCAACCTCAATAGGGGTCTCTTGACCCCCAAAGGCACGTGTCGTTGGCCAACCCGCGCGGCGGAGGAGCCTCGCAGGCTGCCTTGAAGTGTGATTCCCATCGAGCGATGGGTAAAATCATTTGCAAATGACTTAAACACGCGACGGGGTATTGTAAGTGGCAGAGTGGCCTTACTGCCATGATCCACTGAGATTCAACCCTTTATCGCTTCAATTCGTCCCTTCCCCCCTCCCGAACCCCCACAATAATTGTCCCTCTCTTATCGGCAATCGATGCCCTGAGGTTTGAAATCCTCCCTCAAGGTAATGACCTAGAAAAAGAAGCAAGTCCTTTGGGCTTGTAGAGAATGAGAAACACAAGAGAAAAATACTTGGAAACATATCGGAAGCATTAGGGAACTAAGTGTTACTCCAATAAAAAAAAATATATATATCTAACAAAACTTGTCCCTCGATGTTGTCCCTCGGTAAGTACTGCCCAGCAAGCGAGCCAGGGGAGCCATGTCACATAAACCCTAGGCACGGGAGACATGCCTCGGTAGCCCCCAGCATGTAGATCATGGGCTGCTTGCCCAGTGTGCGGCAACAGTGGGCACGCCAGCCAGGCCACGAACGCCAATCGCGAGCCATCCCCCTCACCCCTACCTTTCAACTTACTACCCAGCGAGTGAGCCAGGCGAGCCATGTTGCATGGACCCTAGGCACTGGAGGCATGCCTCAGCAGCCCCCAGCAGGCACGGCATGGGCTACTTGCCCAGCGTGTGGAAGCGGTGAGCGCGCCAGCCACGCCACAGGCGCCTATCGCGAGTTAGCTCCCTCGTCCCTGCCCCTCGACTTACTTCCCAGCGAGTGTGCCAAGGGAGCCACGTGGCATAGACCCTGGGCACAGGAGGAATGCCTCGGCAGCCCCAAGCAGGCATGGCATGGGCTACTTGCCTAGTGTGCGGCAACGATGGGCACACCAACGAGGCCACGGGTGCCTTTCACGAGCCAGCCCCCTCATCCCTGTCCCTTGCCATGGTGCCCAGTGAACGAGCCCAGGGGAGCTGCATTGCATGGACCCTAGGCATGGGAGACATGCCTCGAGAGCCCCCAGCAGGCATAGCATGGGCTGCTTGCCCATCGTGCGGTAGCGGTGGGCGCACCAGCCAGGCCACGGGTGCCCATCACGAGCCAACCGCCTCATCCCTGCCCCTCGACATGGTGTCCAGTGTGCGAGCCAGGGGTGTCACAGCAGTCCCTAGTAGGCACGATGCCAGCCTTGGCAGGGGCACACCACGCGAGCCAGCCACGAGAATGCTATGAGGCTTGGCATATGCTGTGGAGGCGTTGATTTCATGGGCAAGCTAGGCTTGGCCGTGTCCCCTGGCTGTGGTGGACCCTGAAGGCAGCCATGGGGTGGCTGGAGGTGCACTGGACAGGGCAGCCAGCATGCACCCTGGGCCAGGCAGAGGCACAGCTGCCCCAACTTGCTGGCTGTAATGCCCAGTTGCGAAGTTGGTGTGAATTGACAGTTTTTTTTTATCACGGAATTAGTTCCAAAATGATTTAAATAAATCGTGTAATTCATGATGAGTCTGCCCCTGAACTTTGGGATCATTTTGACTCATGGGCTATTTTTGATGATTTTTTTAATTTTTGGTTGTAAAAAATTCATTAAAAAAATTTAATGCCCAAAAAATTCTGAAATCTTTTCTGGTGGTAGATATGGTTATTCTCCATTCATGTACAAAATTTCAGCTCAAAATTTCAAGTAAATAATTTTTTAAGCCCATTATGACGGCTCAGACATATTGATGTTTCTCTCCTATCGGGAGTGAAATTTCATTTAAGACTCTTTAGGGGGGAGGTGGTCACCTAGCTTGCTGGTGCCAACGAGCCATGCATGCTCCCCCCTACCTATCTCAAATGGGCAGGCGCTGGGCTAGGGGAATCCAGCGGGCATGGCTTGGGCAGCGCGGCTTGCTGCCTTGCCCATCTAGTCGGTGATGCGTGGTTGTGGCGGCCACCACGTCAGTAGGTAGGCGGCTGGTGACGTCAGTCGAAGAGTGTGCGATGCCCAATCAGTAGCCAACGGAGTGGGAAAAATGTGGGAAATGAAATCCGCTAAATTGTGGGCAACAAAACGAGAAAAATTGTAGGATAATGAGCGGAGATGTGGCTAGACAAGCTCGACAGTGTGGGCGGTGAAGCTAATGATGACGCATGCTATGCGAAGGCCAAATCACTGGAGGGATTTCGAGCATGCGAAGTGCTTCGTTGCAGGCCCTTGAGGCGACAGATGTGGGGTTGGATCCCGACGCTCAGGCTTGCCTACGCGGACTCGTTCTGCAACACAATCACTGACATGATCGTCCACCGTTAGCATCGAGTGAGCCACTCAACCAGCCTGGGCACCGCATGACACCCCTGCTGCCATGGCCTCATTGTTGGGAAAAACGTGGGAAACAAAATTTGCTAAATCGTGGGATAATGAGCTGGGATGTGGCTAGACAAGCACGACGGTATGGGTAACAAAGCTAACGATGATGCATGCTATGCGAGGGCCAAATCACTGGGGGGATTTTGAGCATGCGGAGTGCTTCGTCACAGGCCCTCAAGGCGGCGGACACGAGGTTAGATCCTGACACTCAGGGTTGCTGAGGCAGACTCGTTACGTAGCGCGATTGATGACATGATCATCAGTCGTTAGCATCGAGCGAGCCACACGACCAGCCTAGGCACCACATGAAACCCCTGCTGCCAAGGCCTTATCAATGTCCTTTGCCATCAAAGAATCGTCCCTCGCTATTAAAAAATTTCGTGCATAGTGGCTTGGGTGTGGTGACACTCGACGACCTGCATGATCGATGGGCCTTTCACTCGTCGGCTTGCAGCTCATTTGGGGCTGTTGCTGCCCATTTGTACGTGCGGCGTGTGAGTGGTGATCTAGTCATGCGCGTTGGCAGGCTCCATGATCCCACATCGAACTGTCGGCTAGCACATTGCTTCAAGCTTGACCTTGAGCCATATGTTGGCTTTTCGTGGGTGACATCGGGACCCTATGTTGCGTGCCTTCCCAAACGAAATTTGATGATTTGAGTCGGATGTTTTTATGCCATGTCCCTTGCAGGCATAGGTGGAAACCTAAGCCGGACCTCGTGCTCCAAGTGCGGCTTGCTTTGGCACATGGGCGCTCGATTGTCCCCTTGGGTGCGAAATGTTTTGCGACAGGAGTGGCCTCGGCCTTTGCTTGTCCAAGTGAAAGCATTTGTCCCACGTCCCATCAATTTTGAACGATGACCGTGACAGCTTTGGCCTCAACAAGCCTTGCGGGGCGCTTCAGTCCTAGTTGGTGCAGTGTCTCGAAGGATGCTACCTGGTTGATCCTGCCAGTAGTCATATGCTTGTCTCAAAAATTAAGCCATGCATGTGTAAGTATGAACTAATTCAGACTGTGAAACTGCGAATGGCTCATTAAATCAGTTATAGTTTGTTTGATGGTACCTACTACTCGGATACTCATAGTAATTCTAGAGCTAATACGTGTAACAAACCCTAACATCTAGAAGGGGCACATTCATTAAATAAAAGGTTGACGTGGGCTTCACCTGTTGCTTTGATGATTCATGATAACTCGACGGATCGCAAGGCCATCGTGCCGGCGATGCATCATTCAAATTTCTACACTATAAACTTTTGATGGTGGGATAGTTGCCTAGTGTCAGACCCTTGAATCTGAGTAATCGGCATAGGCATGGTGAGTCTTGCTCCATGCCCAGACCTACAAGTGTGGAGGACCACGCTAGCAAGGCAAAAACGCATAAGTTAGATATGAAAACGAATGCGAGAGACTTAGTGAGAAATCGAGTTTCATACTTACAGTGGTGAGATTCGATGGTGAGTTAGGAATGTTGTGGAGTGAGGGATGAAGCACACAAACAGACCCAAAAACCCACTTAAGGGGAAAGCGGTAGAGATGCCTCAAGAAAGCGCCAGCACATGATGGTGTGAATATGTCCAGTGACGGGAACACAGGGCAAGATCCGAGAACCCAGGTTGGCATGGATGGAAAGTCTAGCAAGCAAAGATATTCCACAAAGAAAGGATATGGCTATAGGCTGGAGGAGGATCAAGGCGATAGAAGGATAAGAAAAAGACGTCTATCCTGAAAGCCAAGGGAGATCAGGCTCGAAAAGAGTCCTGAACGGAAACCATCTCCTCAAGCCTATCCAAACCGGTTAAAAAGGGATAAGAAGGCTTAGAGAAGACTTCAAAGGAGATGAGATCCTTGACTCAAGGAGAGTCCTCATGAGAGAAGGATGCTATATGAACTTTGAAGATAGCCTCAATGAGATAAAGATTCATGATCAAGATTGGGTGCCCTATCCGAAGAACGTGGGATAACTAAGATAGAGTTTTGAGTAGGACAGTCCTCAACTAGTATAAAAAGGGGGCTTAGGTTCAGTTGTAAACACATCGAGTAATAAAAACTCAAGTGTGTGGGTAGCTAGAGGCTTTGGGTGCTCTTAGGGAGAGACCTTCTATTGTAAAGAGTTCCTTTATTTTCAATAAATGTTGAGAAAGAGTTCTCATAATATCATCTTCTTACTTTGCGTTTTGCATTGTTAGCTCTTATTCTTCTTTTGGCATGGGCTTAGAAAGTTGGGCTGGCTAGGTGGACGCATCTAGCGCCATCACACTAGAGTTGCACTGATTACGCAATCGACGGTGTGACAGTTTGGTATCAGAGCGCGGTTTCGATCACCCTTTTCTCTCAAACTCGTGGTTGATCTTATCGCTGCCAAGGCCCCATGCCAGGAGGGAGTGAGTCAATACGAGAGCGTGTCGCTCAGTTGGAAGAGATCGTTGGTGCACTAACGGAGGGATCAACAAGCACACTAGCTGAGTTGATGGAGAAAATCGCCCAGCAACAATCCTTGATGCAAGAGGACATTAAAAACCTCAAGGAAACCGTGAGGAGCCTTGAGTTCGAGATCGGTTTGCTAAAAATGGCTGCCCTCACCCCTACGGTAGGGGCAGACTCTCCTATGGCTAAGTTGAAGGTGCCAGAACCAAAGTCGTTCTCTAGAGAGAGGAACGTCAAGGAGTTGGAGAACTTTTTGTGGGATATGGAACAGTACTTCAAAGCTGCTAGAGTGCCCGAAGATGACCAGGTAATGATCACATCCATGTACTTATCTGGTGATGCTAAGTTATGATGACGTACCCATATACAGGATGACGCTATCATGGGAAGGCCTAGCATTGATTCATGGGAGACACTCAAAAGGAAATTGAAGGAGCAATTCCTGCCATGCAACACCTCGTTCATGGCTAGGGAGCAACTAAGACGCTTGAAGCAAACAGGTCCAGTGCGTGACTTCGTCAAGGAATTCAGTTCACTGATGCTGGACATTAAGAACTTGTTAGAAGAGGATAAGTTGTTTAACTTCCTATCAGGCTTACAACCGTGGGCTGAAGCAGAACTAAGGCGACAAGGTGTCAAAGACTTGCCCTCTGCATTTTCCATGGCAGATAGCTTGGTGGATTTCAAGTACTCGGGTGGTACTCTCGAAAAGAAAGGTGAAAAACAAGGGAAGGCTGGAAGAGAGATGAATAAGCCCAATGGCAAGGGCAAGAAAAAGAAGAATGCTGAGTCCAGCAAGCCTAAGGGCTCATCCCCTTTGAAAGGAAAGGGAAAGAATGTAGACCAAGGGGGTTGCTTCTTATGCAACAGGCCACATAGAGCACGCGACTATCCTCGCAAGGAGAAGTTAGCGACGCTCATGGCAGCAGAGGATTCCTCCGAGGAAAAGGAAGGGAATGCCACAACTCGGGTGAATTCAATCTAGTTACTAAATGCGATCACACCCAAGAACTTACAGAAAGGGTTGATCTATATCTTGGTGAAAGTAAACGAGAATGATGCAATGGCAATGTTGGATACGGAAGCTACCAACAATTTCATCATGGAAAGAAAAGTGGGAAAGCTCGGGCTTAAGCTTTCTCCAGCCTCTGTCAAGTTCAAAGCAGTGAATGCTAAGGCGAAGGCAGTTTGCAGAGCTGCCACTAAGACCCTTGAAGTAGGTGAATGAAAAGGTACGTCCAACTTCGTGATAACTCAGTTAGATGTTTTTGATGTTATCTTGGGTCTAGAATTCTTCAAACAAACCAAGGCATTGGTAATGCCCCACTTAGGTGGACTACTCGTGGCTGATGAGTGAGCCTCGAGCCTAATCAGAACCGAAGCAGCAAGAGAGCTTTCGGTAGACAAGAAATAGATTGGGTTACAATCTATAAAGCAACTTAACTGCAGAAGGGTGAAGTGATGATGGAGGTAGTACTATTTGAGGCAAAACCAGATCAGGTTGTAAAGGTGTCCGACAAGATCACTGAAGTGTTGAGGGAATTTAGCGACATGATGCCACCGGAGCTCCTCAAGACAATGCCTCCGAGGAGGAATCTTGATCATATGATCGAGTTACTTTCGGGTGCTAGACCCCTTGCTTAAGCACCATATCTAATGCCCCCATCGAAACTAGGCGAACTACGAAAGCAACTAGATAAGCTGTTGAAAGTGGGTTTCATTCAGCCGTCGAAGGGCCCTTATGGAGCACCTGTGCTATTCCATTGAAAACTAGATGGCTCGCTGAGAATGTGCATTGATTACCAAGCATTAAACAAGGTAACGGTAAAGAACAAATATCCGGTGCCAAACGTTGCTGACTTATTTGATTGGTTATTAAGGGCCAAGTAGTTTACAAAGCTAGACTTGCGGTTGGGATATTGGTAAGTCAGAACAACTGAAGGGGATGAAGTAAAAACTGCATGCGTCACAAGGTATGACTCTTATGAGTTCATGGTGACGCCCTTCGGGCTAACCAATGCACCTGTTACCTTTTGCAATCTTATGAATGACGTATTGTTTGAGTTTTTGGACAAGTTTATGGTAGTCCACTTGGATGACATTGTGGTCTATAGTGAGACCCTAGACGACCACGCAAACCATTTGTGGCAAGTATTGATGCAGCTGTGAGAGCACCAGCTGTACATCAAGAAGGAAAAATGCGAGTTTTGCAAGCAAGGAGTGCCGTTCTTGGGACATTGGGTAGAAAACGGACAGATACGGATGGATGAAAGGAAAATAAAGGCTATCATGGAGTGGCCAGCCCCGCGAAAAGTTGCTGAATTGCGATCATTCCTTGGGCTCACAAACTGTTATAGACGGTTCATCAAAGGATATTCGATCAAGAGCAACCCTTTAACGGACTTATTAAAGAAAGATAGCCCGTGGGTGTGGACCGATGAATACAACAAGGCTTTCGAGGGATTAAAATAAGCAGTAGCCTCAGAACCAATACTATCCCTACCGAACTTTAAAGAGCCATTCAAGGTAGTCATAAACGCTTCTATCGAGCAACCGAGGGTGTGTTGGTGCAGAATGGCCATCCCGTGGCATTTGAGAGTCAAAAACTCAAGGATGCAGAGTAGTGTTATTTGACTCATGAAAAAGAGATCATGACAATTGTCCATTGCCTAGGGACATAGTGGCATTACTTGCTTGGGATGAAATTTAAGGTAATTACTGACAATATCACTAATACCTATTTTCGCTCGCAGAAAAAGCTATCTTCGAAACAAGCAAAATGGCAAGAGTTTGTGGTGGAGTTTTATTTTGTGTGGGAACACAAACCAGGCAAACAAAACATTGTTGCTGATGCACTAAGCTTGCGTAGAAGTGCAAACTTATGTGGCGACTCTGACGGGTGTCCAGAGCAACTTACTCGAGAAAATAAGATCGGTAGCTAGGGAAGATACCGAGTATGCCCGACTCATGGAGGAGGTGTGCAAAGGCTTGATCCGAAGATACTAGATCGAGGATGGGTTACTATATGCTCAAGGAGATAGACTATTTGTGTCTAAGTCTAGAGGACTTCGAAAACAGTTGCTGAGGAAAACACATGACTCGCTATGGGCAGGTCACCCGAGCGTCGAGAGGATGCTCGCACTACTAATAAAAGCCTATTACTGGCCCAAGATTGATAGAAGATGTGGAGGCCTACATTTGCACATGCTTAGTGTGCCAACAGGACAAAATGGATAGAATGAGGGAGGCGGGTTTGCTCCAACCCTTGCCCATTTCGAAACACCCATGGGAGTCGGTGTCAGTGGATTTCATTATGGGCTTCCCAAAGTCAAAGGGACTATTCGCTATAATGGTGATTGTTAATAGGTTCTTAAAGTATGCTATCTTTGTTCCTGTTACTCAAGCGTGCCCAACTGATACGGCCGCTGAGATGTTTTTCAAACATGTTGTTAAGTTGTTTGGGTTGCCGAAAGACAATGTGAGTGATAGAGATGCCAGATTCACAGGAAGATTCTAGACAGTGTTACTAAAGATGATGGCAACATAATTCAAATTCTCCACAGCAAACCATCCACAGACGATCAAGCAGAGAGGGTAAATAGCTTACTGGAGGAGTATTTGCGGCACTACGTGACTGTAAGCCAAAGAGATTGGCTTGAATTGTTGGATGTAGTGCAATTTTGCTACAATATCCATCGCTCGTCATCGACAAGTCTAAGTCCTACAGAGGTAGCTTTCGGGCAACAACAAACGACGCCCCATGAGATAGCCAAGCAAAGAAGCCAAGGAAGCTGTCTAGCAGCTTATCGCTATGCTCAGGATAAGTAAGAGTTGATTGACCAAGCAAAGGATAGCCTTTTTAAGGCACAGAGGCGTATGAAGAAATATGCTGAAAAAAAGAGACATGATACTGAGTTCCAAGTTGGGGACAAGGTGCTACTAAAGCTGACACCTCAAATTTGGAAGAAAATGACAAAGAAGGGAGTTCATTGAGGCCTTATCCCAAGGTACGATGGACCATTCAAGATCGAAAAGAAAGTTAAAGTAGTACCTTATAGGTTAAAGCTACCACAACATCTAAAGATGCACCCAACATTCCACGTGAGCTTCATCAAAGAGTTTCAAGAAGATGCCAATCGCGAACACAAGCAGGCTAAGTGTGCACCGCCGGCAACTCGAGTTCAATTTGACAAGGAAATAAAGAAAATCCTTGATCATCGAACAGAGGGCTATAGTAAGATGAATTGAAGGACCACGCTAGCAAGGTAAAAACGCATAAGTTAGATATGAAAATGAATGCGGGAGACTTAGTGAGAAATGGAGTTTCACACTTATAGTGGCGAGATTCCATGGTGAGTTGGGAACGTTGTGGAGCGAAGGATGAAGCACACAAACAGACCTGTAAGCCCACTTAAGGGGAAAGTAGCAGAGACGCCTCAAGCAAGCACCAGCACATGGTGGTGCGAATATGTCCAGTGATAGGAACACAGGGCAGAATCCGAGAACCCAGCTTGGCATGGATGGAAAGTGTAGCAAGCAAAGATATTCCACAAAGAAAGGATATGGCTATTGGCTTGAGGAGGATCAAGGTGACAGAAGGATAAGAAAGAGATGTCTATCTTAAAAGCCAAGGGAGATATGGCTCGAAAAGAGTCCTGAATGAAACCCACCTCTTAAAGCCTATCCAAATAGTTGAAAGCGGATAAGAAGGCTTATAGAAGACTTGAAAAGAGATGAGATTCTTGACTCAAGAAGAGTCCTTGCGAGAGAAGGTGCTATCCAAACTTTGAAGATAAGCCTCAATGAGATAAAGATTCGTGATCAAGATTGGGTGGCCTATTCGAAAAACGTGGGATAACTAAGAGAGAGTGTTTGAGTAGGACACTCCTCAACTAGTATAAAAAGGGGGCTTAAGGCTAGAGGCTTTGGGTGCTCTTAGAGAGAGACCCTTCTTTTGTAAGGAGTTCCTTTATTTTCAATAAAGGTTGAGAAAGAGTTCTCGTAATACTGTCTTCTTACTTTGCGTTTTGCATTGTTGGCTCTTATTCTTTTTTTGGCACAGGCTTAGATAGTTAGGCTGGTTAGGTGGACGCACCTAGCGCCATCACACTAGAATTGCATTGATCCCATAACCGACGGTATGACACCTACTATGGTGGTGACGGGTGGTGGAGAATTAGGGTTTGATTCTGGAGAGGGAGCCTGAGAAATGGCTTACCACATCTAAAGAAGGTAGCGGGCGCGCAAATTACTCAATCTTGACAAAGGGAGGTAGTGACAATAAATAACAATATCGGCCTATTCGAGTCTGGTAATTGGAATGAGTACAATCTAAATCCCTTAACGAGGATCCATTGGAGGGCAAGTCTGGTGCCAGCAGCTGTGGTAATTCCAGCTCCAATAGCATATATTTAAGTTATTGCAGTTAAAAAGCTCATAGTTAGACCTTGGGATGGGTTGGTCGGTCTGCCTACAGTGTGCACTGATTGGCTCGTCCCTACTGCCAGCGATGCGCTCTTGGCCTTAATTGGCTGGGTCGTGCCTTCGATGCTATTAGTTTGAAGAAATTAGAGTGCTCAAAGAAAGCCTACGCTCTTAATACATTAGCATGGGATAACATCATAGGATTTTGATCCTATTCTGTTGGCCTTCCAAATCGGAGTAATGATTAATAGAGACAATCGGGGGCATTCGTATTTCATAGTCAGAGGTGAAATTCTTGGATTTATGAAAGACGAGCAGTTACGAAAGCATTTGCCAAGGATGTTTTCATTAATCAATAACAAAAGTTAAGGGGCTCGAAGACAATAAGATACCGTCCTAGTCTTAACCATAAACGATGCCGACCAGGGATCAGCGAATGTTACTTTTAGGACTCCTCTAGCACCTTATGAGAAATCAAAGTCTTTGGGTTTTGAGGGGAGTAGTGTTGCAAGGCTGAAACTTAAAGGAATTGATGGAAGGACACCACCCGGAGTGGAGCCTACGGCTTAATTTGACTCAACATGGGGAACGTGCGGCAGCGGTGGGCGCGCCAGCAAGGCCACGGGTGCCAAACACGTGCAAGCCCCTCGACATAGTGCGCAGCGTCCGAACCAAGGGAGCCATGTGGCATGGACCCCAGGCAAGGGGGCATGCCTCGGCAGCCCCAGCAGGCACAACATGGGCTGCTTGCCTAGCGTGCACCAGCTGTGGGTGTGCAAGCCAGGCCACAGCCCATCGTGAGCCAGCCCCTCGACATAGTGCGCAGCGTGCGAGCTAGGGTAGACGCTTCCCACGGACCCTGGGCACGGATGGCATGCCTCGGTAGCCCCCTGCAGGCACGGCATGGGCTGCTTGCCTAGCGTGCGACAGCGAGGGGGCGCGCCAGCCAGGCCACGGGTGCCCATCATGTGACAGCTCCTCCACAAAGTGCGCAGCATGCGAGCTAGGGGAGACGGGTCACATGGACCCTCGGCATGGGAGGCATGCCTCGGTAGCCCCTAGCAGATACGGCATAGGCTGCTTGCTCAGTATGCAGCAGCGGTGGCCGCGCTAGCCAGGACACAGGCGGCCATCATGAGCCAGCGCCTTGACATAGTGCCCACCGAGCAAGCCAGGGGAACTGTGTCGCATGGGCCCTAGGTATGGGAGGCATACCTCGGCAGCCCCCAGAAGGCACAGCCAGAGCTGCTTGCCCACCGTGCGGCAGTGTTACGCACACTAGCTAGGCCATGGGCGCCCATCACGAGCCAGGCCCCTCGTCCTTGCCCCTCGACATAATGCCCAGCGAGTGAGGCAAGGGAGCCACGTTGCACGAACCCTAGGAAAGGGAGGCATGCCGAGGCAGCCCCCAGCAGGCACGACATAGGCTGCTTGCCTAGTGTGAGGCAGCGGTGGGCGCACCAGCTAGGTCGAGGGCTCCCATCACGAGCCAGCCCCTCGAGATAGTGCCCAGTATGCAAGCCAGGGGAGCCGCATCGCATGCACCCTTGGCACAGGATGCACACCTCGACAGCCCCCAGTTGGCATTGCATGGGCTGCTTGCCCAGTGTGCAGCAACGGTGGGGCCGCCAATCAGGCCACAAGTGCCCATCACGAGCCAACCCTCGACATTGTTCCCGTCGAGCAAGCCAGGGGAACTGCATCGCACGGACCGCGGGCATGAGGAGGCACCCTTGGCAGCCCCCAGCAGACACGGCTTGGGCTGTTTGCCCAGTGTGCGAAAGCCGTGGGCACGCTAGCTAGGCCAGTGGCGCCCATTACAAGCTAGCCCCCTCGTCCCTGACCCTCGACGTAGTGCCAAGCGAGAGAGCCAGGGGAGCCGTGTCGCACAGACCCTGGGCACAATGGGCATGCCTACGCTGCCCGCAGTAGGCACGGCATGGGTGGCTTGCCCAGCATGTGGCAGCTGGGGGCACGCCAGCCAAGCCATGTGCGCCCATTGTGAGCCAACCCCCTCGTCCCTGCCCCTCAACTTACTGCGCAGTGAGCGAACCTGGGAAGCCGTGTTACATAGACCCTAGCCACAGATGGCATGCCTCGGAAGCCCTCAACAGGCACGAAATGGGCAAAGTGTCCAGCACGCGACAGCGGTGGGCGTGCCAGCTAGGCCAGTGGCGCCCATTGCGAGCCAGCCCCTTCGTCCCCAAACCTCAACGTAGTGCCCAGCAAGCGGGCCAGGGGAGCCACTCCGCACTGACCCTGGGCATGGCAGGCATGCCTCAGCAGCCCCCAACAGGCAAGACATGGAATGCTTGCCTAGTGTGCGGCAACGGTGGGTGCGCTAGCTAGGCCTCAAGCGCCCATCCCTAGCCACCCACTCAACATTGTGCCCAGCAAGCGAGCCATGGGAGTCGCGTCGCACGGACCCTGGGCACGAGAGGCATGCATCGATAGCCCCAAGGAGACATGGCATGGGCCGCATGCCCAGCGTGCGATAGCGGTGGGCGTGCCAGCCAGGCCACAGGTGCCCATCGCGAGCGAGCCACTCAATGTAGTGCGCAGTGTGTGAGCAAGGGGAGCCGCGTTGCACAGACCCTGGGTACGGGAGGAATGCCTCAGCATTCCCCAGCAGGATGGCATGAGTTGCTTGCTCAACGTGCGGCTGTGGTAGGGGCGCCAGCTAGGCCACTGGCCCTTATCCCGAGCCAGCACCCTCGTCCCTGTCCGTCGAGGTAGTGCCAAACGAGTGAGCTAGGGAGCCGTATCACACACGGACCTTGGGCATGAGAGGCATGCCTTGGCAGCCCCAATAGCCACAGCAGGGGCTCCTTGCCCAGCGCACCGCAGCGGTGGGCGAACCGACCAAGCCACAGGTGCCCATCACGAGCTTGCCCCTCGACATATTGCCTAGTGAGTGAGCGAAGGGGGTCCCATCGCACGGACTCTGGGCACGAGTGTCATGCCTCGGCAGCCCCCCGCAGACATGGGATGGGTTGCTTGCTTAGTGTATGACAGCGGTGGGCGCGACTGCCAGGCCACGGGCGTTCATCGCGAGCGAGCCCCCCGACATAGTACATAGCGAGCGAGCCATGGGAGCCGTGTTGCATGGATGTTGGGCACGGGAGGCACGCCTCGGTAGCCCCAAGCAGACACGGCTTGGGCTGCTTGCCCAGCATGCGTTAGCGGTGGGTGCGCCAGCCAGGCCACTAGCGCCAGCCATGGGAGCCGTGTTGCACGGACACTGGGCACGAGATGCACGCCTCGACCACTGCCAACAAGCACGGCATGGGCCGCAAGCCTAGTCTGTGGTAGCAGTGGGCGCGCCAGCCAGTCCACGATCGCCCATCGCGGGCCAGCCCCTAGATAAAGTGCCCAGCAAGCGAGTTAGGGGAACTGCGTCGCACGGGCCTTGAGCACGGGGGGCACGCCTCGGCAGCCCCCAGAAGGCATGGCCAGGGCTACTTGCCCATCGTGTGGCAGCGGTGGGCACACCAGCCAAGCCATGGGCACCCATCACGAGCCAGCCTCATCGTCCCGGTCCCTAGGCATGTCGCGACAACCCCTAGTAGGCACGACATGGGCTGCTTGCACAGCATGCAGCAGCGGTGGGCGCGCCAGCAAGGCCATGGGCACGCATCACGAGCCAACCCCTCAAGATAGTGCCCAACGAGCGATCCTGGGGAGCCGCGTCGCACGGACCATGGGCACAAGGGGAATGCCTCGGTAGGCCCTAGCAGGCATGGCTTGGGCTGTCTGCACCGCATGCGGCAGCTGTGGGCGCGCCAGCCAGGCCACGGGCGCCCATCACGAGCCGGCCCTTCGACATAGTGCCCAGAGTGCCAGCCAATGGAGATGCCTCGCACGGACCCTGGGCATGAGAGGCATGCCTCGACAGCCCCCAGTAGGCATGGCATGGGCATCTCTCCCAGAATGTGACAGCGGTGGCCGCACCAGCCAGGGCATGGGCGCCCATCACGAGCCAGCCTCTTGGCATAGTGCCCAGCGTGCGAGCCAGGGGAGTTGCGTTGCAAGGACCCTGGGCATGGGCTGCCCCCAACCTGCACTGCATGGGCCAAATGCCTAACGTGTGACAGCAGTGGGCATGCCAGCCAGGCCAGTGGCGCCCAACGCGAAACAGCCTGCTCATCCCTCGCCCTCGATATAGTACCCAACGAGCGAACCAGTGGACCTGCGTCGCACGGATCCTAGGCATCGAAGTCACGCCTCAACAGCCCTCAGCAGGCATGGCATGGGCTGCTTGCCAAGCCAGACCGCGGGCGCCGATCACAAGCTAACCCCCTAGTCCCTGTCCCTCGACGTAGTGCCCAACTAGTAAGCCAGGGGAGCCGCGTCGCACAGACCCTAGGCACAGGGGGCACGCCTCGGTGGCCCCCAGCAGGCATGGCTTGGGTCACTTGCACAGCATGCGGCAGATGTGGGCGCGCCAGCCAAGCCACGGGCGCCCATCGCTAGCCAGCCCCTCGTGCCTGCCCTTCCACCTACTGCCCAGCGAGCGAGCCAGGTGAGTTGTGTCGCACGAACCCTGGGCACAGAGGCATGCCTCGGCAACCCCCTGCAGGCATGGCATGGGCTTCTTGCCCAGTGTGCGGCAACGATAGGTGTGCCAACGAGGCCACGGGCGCCTATCACGAGCCAGCTCCTCAACATAGTGAGCAGCGTGCGAGCAAGGGGAGACGGATCGCATGGACCCTCAGCACAGGAGCATGCCTCGACAGCCCCCAGCAGGCACAGTATGGGTTGCTTTCCTAGTGTGTGACAGCGGTGGGCGCGCTAGCCTGGCCACAGGTGCCTATCATGAGCCAGCCCCTCGACATAGTGCCCAGCGTGTGAGCCAGGGGAGCCACGTGGCATGGACCCTGGGCAAGGGAGACATGCCTTGGCAGCCCCCAGCAGGCACCGCATGGGCTGCTTGCCCAGCGTGCGACAATAGTGGGCACGCCAGCCAGGCCACGGGCACTCATCACGGGCCAGCCCCCCGACATTGTGCCCACCGAGAGAGCCAGGGAAGCCGCAATGCAAGGG
Source organism: Moringa oleifera (assembly GCA_021397835.1). NCBI lineage: Eukaryota > Viridiplantae > Streptophyta > Magnoliopsida > Brassicales > Moringaceae > Moringa > Moringa oleifera. Next base: position 6,888,042 of record JAJFZO010000229.1, read on the forward strand.
CTCTGGGCACGGGAGGCATCCCTAGGTTGCCCTCAGCAGGCACGCCATGCGCACCTATCCTAGTGTGCGGCAGTTGTTGGCGCGCCCCCCAAGCCACAGGCGCCCATCGCGAGCCGGCCCCCTTGTCATGGCCTGTCCACTTAGTGCCTTGCGAGCGAGGCCGGTGAGCCGCGTCGCACAGACCTTGGGTACGAGAGGCACACGTCGACAGCCCGTAGCTGGCACGGCATAGGCTAAGTGCCCAGTGAGCTACAGTGGTGGGCGCGTTAGCTAGGCCACGGGTGCCCATTGTAAGCCAGCCCCTTGACATAATGCACAACAAGCGAGCTAGAGGAGCTGTGTCGCATGGACTCTGGGCACGGGAGGCTAGCCTTAGAAGACCCCAGTAGGTACGGCATGGGATGCTTGCCCAGCGTGCCACAATTTTGGTCGTGCCAGCGAGGCCATGGTCGCCCATCGCGAGCAAACCAGGGGAGCCACGTCGCATAAACACTAGGCATGGGAGGCATGCCTCGGCAGCCCCCAGCAGGCATGGCATGGGCTGCGTGCCCAGCATGCAGCAACGGTGGGCAAGCCAACCAGGCCACGGGCGCCCATCGCTAGCCAGCCCCTTCATCCCTGCCCCTCAACATAGTGCGCGACAACGAGCCATGGGAGCCGCGTCGCATGGACCCTGGCCACAAGAGGCACGCCTTGGCAGCCCCCAGCAGACACGGCATGGCCGGCTTGTCTAGCGTGTGGTAGTAGTAGGCACGCCAGCCAGGCCAGTGTTGCCCATCATGCACCTGTCACCTCGTCCCTGCCCCTCGACATAGTGCCAAGTGAGCGAGCTAGGGAAGCCACGTCGCACGGCCCCTGGGCACGGGAGGTATGATTCGGCAGCCTCTAGTAGGCACGGCATGGGCCTAGTGCCTAGCATGCAGCTGCGGTGGGTGCAGCAACTAGGCCAGTGGCGCCCATCGCGAGCCAGCCCCCTCGTCCCTGACCCTAGACGTAGTGCCCAGCAAGCGAGCCCGTGGAACCGAGTCTCACAAACCCTAGGCACAGGGGCCATGCCTAGGCTGACCCCAGCAGGCACGACATAGGCTGCTTGCCCAGTATGCGGCAGCTATTGGCGTGCCTGCCAGGCCATGGGTGCCCATCGTGAGCCATCCCCCTCATCCCTGTCCCTCGACATTGTGCCCAACGAGCGAGCTAGGGTAGTCGCATCGCTCAGACCCTAGGAACGGGGGGCATGCCTCAGCAGCCCCCAAGCGGAGCGCCATGGGCTGCTTACCCAACGTGCGGCAGCGGTGGGAGCTTCGGCTAGGCCAAAGGTGCCCATCGCGAGCCAGCCCCCTCGTCCTTGTCCCTGGGCACGGGAGGCATGTCACGACAGCTCCAGCAGCCACAGCATGGGCACCTTGCCCAGCGTTGGCCAGCTGTGGGCACGCCAGCCAGGCCACTAGTGCTTATCACAAGCTAGCTACTCGACACAGTGCCTAGAGAGTGGGCCAAGGGAGCCCCATCACACGGACCCTGGGCACGAGTGGTAGGCCTCGGCAGCCCCCAGTAGGCACGGCATGGGCTGCTTGCCCAGTATGCTACAGCGGTGGGCACGCCAGCCAGGCCACGGGCGCCCATCGATAGCTAGCCCCTTCATCCCTGCCCCTTGACATAGTGCGCTACGAGCGAGCCATGGGTGCCACATCACACGGACCCAGGGCACGGGAGGCACGCCTCGGTAGCCCCCAACAGACACGGCATGAGCTACTTGCCCTCCTTGCGGCAACGGTGGGGACACCAGCCATGCCAGTGGCGCGCATAGTGAGCCTATCCTCTTGTCCTTGTCCCTCGACATAGTGCCTAGCGAGCTAGCCAGGGGAGTCGCATCCCTCGGACCTTGGGAATGGGAGGCATGCCTCTGCAGCCCCTAGGCAGAATGCCATGGGCTGCTTGCCCAATGTGTGGTAGCGGTGGGCGCACCGACCAAGCCATGGGCACCCATTGCGGTCCAGGCCCTTCTTCCTTATCCCTCAACGTAGTGTCGAACGAGTGAGCTAGGGGAGTTGCGTCAATGGACCTGGGCATGGGAGGCATGCCTAGGCTACCTCTAGCAGGCATGGCAACTATCCTAGTGTGCGGCAGCTGTTGGCACGCCAGCCAGGTCACTGGCTCCCATCGTGAGCCAGCCCGCTAATCACGGCCCGTCCACTCACTGCCCAGCGAGTGAGCCAGGGAAGCCGCATCGCACGGACCCTGGGTACGGGAGCCACACGTCGACAGCCCCTAGCAAGCACGACATAGGCCAAGTGCCTAGCGAGTGGCAGCGATAGGCGCATTAGCTAGGCCACGGGCGCCCATTGCGAGCCAGCCCCTTGACATGATGCCCAGTGAGCGAGCCAGAAGAGCTGCGTCACATGGACTCTAGGCACGGGGGGCTCGCCCCGAGAGGGGCTGCTTGTCCAAAGTGCCACAACTTTGGCCGCGCCACCGAGGCCACAATCGCCCATCGCGAGCCAGCCCCTCGACATAGCGAGGGGAGCCGCGTCGAACAGACACTGGGCATGGGAGGCACGCCTTGGCAGCCCCCACCAGGCACGGCATGGGTTACGTGCCCAGCATGCAACAGCGGTGGGCGCGCCAGCCAGGCCATGGGCACCCATCGATGGCCAGCCTCTTCGTCTCTACCCCTTGGCGTAGTAGGCGACAAACGAGCCATGGGAGCTGCGTCGCATGGACGCTGGCCACGAGAGGCATGCCTTGGTAGTAACCATCAGACACGGCATGGGCAGCCGCCCCAGCTTGCGGTAGTAGTGGGCGCACCAGCCAGGCCAGTGGCGCCCATCACGTGCCTGCCCTCTCGACATAGTGCCAAGTGAGCGAGCCAGGGGAGCCACATTACACGGACGCTGGGCACGGGAGGTATGCCTTGGCAGCCCCCAGTAGGCACGACATGGACCAAGTGCCCAGCATGTAGCTGCAGTAGGTGCACCAGCAAGGCCAGTGGAACCCATCGCAAGCCAGCCCCTTCATCCCTGACCCTTGACGTAGTACCCAGTGAGCGACCCGGGGAGCCGAGTCGCACAAACCCTTGGCATAGGGGCCATGCCTAGGCTACCCCTAGAAAGCACGGCATGGGCTGCTTGCCCAGTGTGCGGCAGCTGTGGGAGCGCCAGCCAGGCCACGGGAGCCAATCGTGAGCTAGCCCCCTCGTGCCTGCCCCTCCACCTACTGCTCAGTGAGCGAGCCAGGCATGGCTTGGGCCAAGTGCCCAACACAGAGCTGCGCAGGGCGTGCCTGCCAGGCCAGTGGTGCCCATCACGAGCCAGCCCCCTTATCCATGAACCTCGACATAGTTCCCAGCAAAAGAGCCAGGGGAGCTGCGTCGCACGGACCCTAGGTACGGGAGGCATGCCTCAGCAACCCCCAACTGGCATGGAATGGGCACGTACCCAGCGTGCAGCATCAGTGGGTGCGCCAGCCAGGCCAGTTGCGCCCATCGCCAGCCAGCCCCCTCGTCATCGAACCTCGACATAGTACCCAACAAGCGAGCCAGGGGAGCTGCGTCGCACAGACCCTAGGCACGGGATGTATGGCTCGGCAGCCACCAATAGGCATGGCAGAGGCTACTTGTAGAGCATGTGGCAGCAGTGTGCGTGCCGGCAAAGCCACGGGCGCCCATCGTGAGCAAACTCCTCGTCCCTGCCCCTCAACTTACTACCTAGTGAGCGAGCCAGGGGAGCCTCGTTGCACGGACCATAGGTACGGGAGCCATGCCATGGCAGCCCCCAGCAGGCGTCATGAACTGCGTGCCTAGTGAACGACAATGGTGGGCATGCCAACCAGGCCACGGGCGCCCATTGCTAGCTAGCCCCCTCGTCCCTGCGCCTCAACGTAGTGCCAAGCGAGTGAGCTAGGGGAGCTGTGTCGCATGGACCCTGGGCATGGGAGGAATGCCTTGGCAGCCCCCAACAGGCATGGCATAGGCTGTTTGCCCAGCAGCAAGTGGCAGTTGTGGCCACGCCAGCCAGGCCACGGGTGCCTACCACGAGCCAGCCCCTCTACGGAGTGCCCGGCGAGCGAGCCAGGGGAGCTGCATTGCGTGGACCCTAGGTACGAGAGGCATGCCTCGGCAGCCCTCAGCAGGCACAGTATAGGCTGCTTGCCCAGCGAGAGACAGCGGTGAGCGCGCTAGCCGGGCCACGGGCGCCTATTATGAGCCAACCCTTCAACACAGTGCCCAGTGGGCGTGCCAAGGAGCCAAGCCGCACAGACCCTAGACACAGGAGGCATGCCTCGGCAGCCCTAAGCTGGCACTGCTTAGGCTGCTTGCCTAGCTTGCGATAGTGGTGTGCGCACCAGCCAGGCCATGGTCGCCCATTGCGAGGCAGCCCCCTCATCCCTACCGCTCGACATAGTGCCCTGCGAGCGAATCAGGGGAGCCAAGCTGCACAAATCTTCGGGACATGAGGCATGCCTCGGCAGCCCCTAGCAGGCACGACATGGGTAGCTTACCCAATGTGCGGCAGCTGCGGGCGCGCCAACCAGGACACGGGTGCCCATCGTCAGCCTGCCCCCTCGTGCCTGCCCCTCCACCTATTGCGTAGTGAGTGAGCCAGGGGAGCTACGTCGCACGGACCTGAGCATGGAGGGCATGCCTCAAAAGCCCCAAGCAGGCATGGCTTGGGCCAAGTGCCCAACACGCAGCTGCGTAGGACGTGCATGCCTGGCCAGTAGCGCCCATTGCGAGCCAGCCCCCTCATCCCTGAACCTCGACATAGTGCCCAACAAGAGAGCCATGGGAGCCGCATCGCATGGACCCTAGGTACGGGAGGCATGCCTCGGTAGCCCCCAACTGGCATGGAATGGGCAAGTGCCTAGCGTGCGGCAGCGGTGGGTGCGCCAGCTAGGCTAGTGGTGCCCATCGCCAGCCAGCCCCCTTGTCCCAGAACCTCGACATAGTACCCATCGGGCGAGCAAAGGGAGCTGCGTCACACAGACCTTGGGCACAGGAGGCATGCCTCGACAGCCACCAACAGGCATGGCAGGGGCTACTTGCCAAGCATGCGGCAGCGGTGTGCGTGCCGACAAAGCCATGGGCGCCCATCGTGAGCAAGCCACTCGTCCCTGCCCTCAACTTACTGCCTAGTGAGCAAGCCAGGGGAGCCGCATTGCATGAACCCTGGGCACGGGAGCCATGCCACGGTAGCCCCAAATAGGCACTGCATGGACTACTTACCGAGCGAGCAGCAATGGTGGGCGCGCCAACTAGGCCACGGGCGCCCATTGCGAGCTATCCCCCTCGTCCCTGCCCCTCGACATAGTGCCAAGCGAGTGAGCCAGGGGAGTTGCGTCGCACGGACCCTAGGCATGGAAGGCATGCCTTGGCAGCCCCCAGCAGGCACAGCATGGGCTACTTGCCCAGCAAGCGGTAGCGGTGGCCGCGCCACCCAAGCCACCAGTGCCTATCACGAGCTAGCCCCTCGGTGGAGTGGCCAGCGAGCGAGCCAGGGGAGCCGCGTTGCATGGACCCAGGGCACGGGAGGCACGCCTCGGCAGCCCTCAGCAGGCATGGCATGGGCTGTTTGCCTAGCGAGCGACAGTGGTGGGCGCACAAGCTAGGCCACGGGCACCCATTATGAGCCAGCCCCTCGACATAGTGCCCAATGGGCTTGCTAGGGAGCCAAGCTGCACAGACCCTAGGCACAGGAAGCATGCCTCGGCAGCCCCAAGCTGGTACGACTTGGGTTGCTTGCCCAGCTTGCGACAGTGGTGTGCGCGCCAGCCAGGCCACGATCGCCCATTGTGAGGCAGCCCCCTCGTCCCTGCCCCTTGACATAGTGCCTAGCGAGCGAACCAGGGGAGCCGCGTTGCACGGATCCTTGGCACAGGATGCATGCCTCGGCAGCCCCCAGCAGGCACGGCATGGGTAGCTTGCCAGGTATGCCGCAGCGATGGGCGCGCCAACCAGGCCACGGGTGCCTATCATGAGCCAGCCCCTCGACATAGTGCCCAGCGAGCAAGCCTGGCGAGCTGCATCGCACGGACCCTGTTCATGGGAGGCACGCCTAGGAAGCCTACAGCAGTCATGGCATGGGCTGCTTGCCCAGCGTGGGGAGCGGTGGGCCCGCCAGGTAGGCCACAGGTGCCTATCTCGAGCCAGCTCCCTCGTCCTTGCCCCTTATCATAGTGCCTAACAAGCGAACCAGTGGAGCCGCATTGCATAGATCTTGGGCATGGGAGGCATGCCTCGGGAGCCCCTAGGAGGCATTACATGGGCTGCTTGCCCAGCAAGACCACGGGTGCCTATCACGAGCCAGCCCTCTCGTCCCTGTCCTTCGATGTAGTGCCCGGTGAACAAGCCAGAGGAGCCGTGTTGCACTAACCCTTGGCACAAGGGGCAGGCCTTGGCAGCCCCCAGCAGGCACGGCATGGGTTGCTTGCCCAGCATGCGATAGAGGTGGGCGCTTCAGACATGCCACGGGCACCCATCACAAGCCAGTCCCTCGACATAGAGCCAGGGAAGCTGTGTTGCATGGACCCTGTACACAGGAGGCATGCCTCGTCAGCCCCGAGCAGGCACGGCTTGGGTTGCTCGCCCATCGCGCGGCAATGGTGGGCAAGCCAGCGATGCCATAGGTGTCCATCACGACCAAGCTCCTCGACACAGTGCCCAGTGAGCAAGCCAAGGGAGCCCTATCACACGGACCCTTGGCACAGAAGGCACACCTCGGCAGCCCCCAGCAGGCATGGCATAGGTAACTTGCCCAGTGTGCGGCAGCGGTGGGCGTGCCAGCCAGGCCACAGGGGCACATCACGAGCCAGCCCCTCAACATAGTGCCCAGCGAGTGAGCCAAGGAAGCAGCGTCGCACAGACCCTAAGCACGGGAGGCCCGCCTCAGCAGCCTCAGCAAGACATGGCATGGGCTTCTTGCACAGCGTGCAGTAGCGGTCAGCCCATCAGCTAGGCCATGGGCACCCATGGCGAGCCAGCCCCCTCGTCCCTACCCCTCGACATAGTGCGTAGCGACCAAGCCAGGGTAGACGCATAGCATGGACTTAGGGCACGGGAGGCATGCCTCAACAGCCCTTAGCAGGCACGGCATGGGCTGCTTGCCCAGCATGCGACAGCGATGGGCTTGCCAGCCAAGCCATAGGTGCCCTTCTTGAGCCAGCCCCTCATCCCTGCCCCTTAATATAGTGCCACGTGAGCGAGCTAGGGGAGCCGCGACACATAGACCCTGGGCAAAGAAGGCATGCTCGGCAGCGCCCACCAGGCACGACATGGGATGCTTGCACAGCGTGCAATAGCAGTGGGCTCGCCTACAAGGCCATAGGTGCCCATCGCGAGCCAACCCCCTCGTCTCTGCCTCTTGACATAATGCCCAACGAGCAAGCCAAGGGACCCACGTTGCACGGACCCTAGGCACGGGAAGCATGCCTCAGAAGCCCTCATCAGGCCCGGCATGGGCTACTGGCCTAGCATGCGGCAGCCCATGCCAATGGCGCCCATCACGAGCCAGCCCCTCGACACAGTGCCCAATGAGCGAGCCACGGGAGCCGTGTCGCATGGACCCTAGGCACGGGAGGCACCCCTCAGCAGCTCCCAACAAGAATGGCATAGGCTGCTTGCCGAGCGTGCTACAGCAGTGGATGGGCCAGCCCCTCGACATAGTGCCCAACAAGCAAGCCAAGGGAGCCACATCGCACAGACCCTGAGCAAGGGAGGCATGCCTCATCAGCCTGCAGCAGGCACAACATGGGCTGCTTGCCCATCGTACAGCAATGGTGGGCAAACCAGCGATGCCATAGGCGCCCATCACGACCCAACTCCTCGACATAGTGCCCAGTGAGCGAGCTAGGGAAGCGCTATCACACGGACCCTTGGCACGGGAGGCACACCTCGGCAGCCCCCAGCAAACACGACATTGGCAACTTATCCAATGTACGGCAGCGGTGGGCGTGCCAGCCAAGCCACGAGCGCACATCACGAGCCAGCCCCTCGATACAGAGCTAAAGGAGCCGCGTTGCATGGACTTTGGACATAGGAGGCATCCCTCGTCAGCCCCCAGCAGGCACGGCATGGGCTACTTGCCCATCGTACGATAATGGTGGGCAAGCCAGCAATGCCATAGATGCCCATCATGACCCAGCTCCTGGACATAGTGCCCAGCGAGCAAGTTAGGGGAGCCTTCTCACCCGAACCCTGGGAACGGGAGGCATGCTCGGCAACCCCCAGCAGGCACGACATAGGTCGCTTGCCCATCGTGTAGCAACGGTGGGCACGTCAGCCAAGCCACTGGCGCCCGTCGCGAGCTAGCCCCTTGACATAGTAACCAGCGAGCAAGCCAGGGGAGCCGCATCACACGAACCCTGGGCACGGGAGGCACTGGTTGGTAGCCACAGTAGCCACGACATGGGCTCCTTGCCCAGTGTGCGATAGTGGTGGTCGGGCTAGCCAGGCCATGGGCGCCCATCACAAGCCAGGCCCTCGTCATAGTGCCCACCGAGCGAGCCAGGGGAGCCGCATCGCATAAACCCTAGGCACAAGAGGCATGCCTTTATAGCCCCCAGTAGACATTGCATGGGCTGCTTGCCCAGCCTACGGTAGCGGTGGCTAGGTGGATGCACTTAGCGCCATCACACTAGGGTTGCGCTGATCCCGTAATAGACGGTGTGACAGTTTGGTATTAGAGCGCGGTTTCGATCACCACTTTCTTAATCTAATGGTTGATTTTATTGCTGCCAAGGCTCTAGGCCAAGAGGGAATGAGTCAATGCACGAGCGTGTCGCTCGGTTGGAAGAGATCGTTGGTGCATCATCGGAGGGGTCAACAAGCACATTTGCAAAGTTGATGGAGACAATTACCCAATGACAATACTCGATGGTAGAGGACATTGAAATCTCAAGAAGACTATGACGAGCCTTGAGACCAAGATCATGTTGCTGAAAAGGGCTGCCCATACATCAACAGTAAGAGCGGACACTATTGTTGCTAAGCTGAAGGTGCCAGAACCAAAGCCATTCTCTGGAGAGAGGAACGCCAAGGAGTTGGAGAACTTCTTGTGGGATATGGAGCAGTATTTCAAAGCTGCTCGAGTGCCCGTAAACGACCAGGTAATGATCACATCCATGTACTTATCTGGTGATGCTAAGTTGTGGTGGCGCACCCGTATGCAGGATGATGCTATCATGGGAAGACCTAGGATTGATTCCTGGGAGGCATTGAAAAAGGAATTGAAAGAGCAATTCCTACCATGTAACACTTTGTTTATGGCTAGGGAACAACTAAAGCACTTGAAGCAGATGGGCTCAATGCGCGACTTTGTGAAGGAGTTTAGTTCCCTAATGTTAGACATCAAAAACATGTTGGAGGAGGATAGGTTGTTTAACTTCTTATCAGGTTTGCAGCCGTGGGGTCGAGTAGAACTAAGGCAGCAAGGTGTCAAAGACTTGCCCTCAGTATTTTCTATGGCAGATAGCTTGGTGGATTACAAGCATGTAGGTGATGCTTTCAAAAAAGGTGAGAAACGAGGGGAGGCTGGAAAGGAGATGAAAAAGTCCAATGGCAAGGGCAAGAAAAAGAAGAATGCCAAGTCCAACAAGCCTCGAAGCTTATCCCCTTTGAAGGGTAAAGGAAAGAATGTGGATCAAGGGGTTGCTTCTTATGCAACAGGCCATATAGAGCACGTGACTATCAACACAAGGAGAAGTTAGCGGCGCTGATAGCAATAGAGGATTCCCCCAAGGAAGAGGAAAGGAATACCATAACTCGAGCAAACCCAATCCAATTGCTGAATGCGATCACACCCAAGAACTTGTAGAAAGGGTTGATCTATGTCCCAGTGAAGGTAAACGAGAAGGATGTAATGGCAATGTTGGATACGGGTGCTACCAACAATTTCATCACAAAAAAAGAAGTGGCAAAGCTCGAGCTTAAGCTTTCTCCAGCCCCGATCAAGTTCAAAGTAGCGAATGTTGAGGCAAAGGCAGTATGGCGGAGCAGCTAATACGACCCTTGAAGTAGAAGAATGAAAAGGTACATCTAACTTCATGATAACTCAGTTAGATGACTTCGATGTTATCTTGGGTCTAGAATTTTTTAGACAAGCCAAGGCGTTGGTGATGCCTCACTTAGGTGGATTACTCATGGCTAATGAGCGAGCCCCAAGCCTAATCAGAACGGAAGCAGCAAGGGAGCTTTCGGTAAACAAGAAGCAGGTCAGGTTGCAATCTGCAAAGTGATTTAAGTCAGAACTGCAAAAAGGTGAAGTGACGATACCACAACATCTAAGTTTGCACCCAACATTCCACACGAGCTTCCTTAAAGAGTTTTAGGAAGATGCCGATCGCGGATGCAAGCAGGCTAAGCATGCCCCATCGATAACGCGAGTTCAATTTAACAAGGAGATAGAAAAAATCCTTGATCATCGAACGGAGGACTATAGTAAGATTAATGAGAGGACATATAGTCCAGTGGAAAGGCACCAGTGATGTGGATGCGAGTTGGGAAAAAGATACCACATTGTGGCAATTCGAGGACCAGATCAAGGTATACCACAAAACTAAGCCAACGAGGGTGTCGAGCTTTTCTAGTTGGGGTAGTTTGTCAGACCCTTGAATTTGAGTACCAAGCCATAGGCCTGGTGAGTCTTGCTCCATGTTCAAACTACAAGTGTGGAGGGTCATGCTAGTAAGGCAAAAATGCATGAGTTAGATATGGAAACGAATGCGAGAGACTTGGTGAGAAATCGAGTTTCATACTCACAATGGTGAGATACGCTGATGAGCTAGGAACGTCATGGAGTGAGGGATGACGCACACAAATAGACCCACAAGCCCACTTAAGGGGAAAGCGGCAGAGATGCCTCAAGAAAGCACCAATACATAGTGGTGCGAATATGTCCAGTGACGGGAACACAGGGCAGATTTCAGGAACCCAACTTATCATGGGTGGAAACTCTAGCAAGCAAAGATATCCCACAAAGAAATGATATGGCTATTGGCCACAGGAGGATCAAGGCAATAGAAGGATAAAAAAGAGATGTCTATCTTGAAAGTCAATGGAGATAAGGCATAAAAAGAGTCCTGAACGAAAACCACCTCCTCAAGCCTATCCAAACCGGTTGAAAACGGATAAGAAGGCTCGGAGAAGACTTCAAAGGATATGAGATCCTTGACTCATTAAGAGTCCATGTAGGAGAAGGATGCTATCCAAATGGAGAGTACTTATGGGAAGAGGATGCTATCCAAATATCCTTGAGTCATGGAGAGTCCTTGCGAGGGAAGGATGCTATCCAAAGATCCTTAACTCATGGAGAGTCCTTGCAGGAGAAGAATGTTATCTAAACTTTGAAGATAAGCCTCAATGAGATAAAAGATTCGTGATCAAGATTAAGTGGCCTATTCGAAAGACTTGGGATAACTAAGAGAGAGTGTTTGAGTAGGACACTCCTCAACTAGTATAAAAAGGGGGCTTGGGTTCAATTGTAAAGACATTGAGTAATGCAAACTTAAGTGTGTGGGTAGCTAGAGGCTTTGGGTACTCTTAGAGAGAGACCTTTCTTTTGTAAATAGTTTCTTTATTTTGAATAAATGTAGAGAAAGAGTTCTCTTAGTACTGTCTCTTTACTTTGCTTTTACATTGTTGTCTCTTCTTCTTCGCTTGGCATGGGCTTAGAAAGTTGGGCTTGCTAGGTGGACGCACTTAGCGCCATCAAAATAGGGTTGCGCTGATCCCGCAACAGACGGTGTGACACCTACTATGGTGGTGATGGATGACGAAGAATTAGGGTTCGATTTCGAACATGAACAACTACAAAAGCATTTGCCAAGGATGTTTTCATTAATCAAGAACAAAAGTTAGGAGATTAAAGACGATCAGATACTGTCCTAGTCTCAACCATAAACGATGCCAACCAGTGATTAGTGGATGTTGCTTTTAGGACTCCACTAGCACCTTATGAGAAATGAAAGTCTTTGGGTTCCGAGGGAAATATGGTCGCAAGGCTAAAACTTAAAGGAATTGATGGAAAGGCACCACCAGGAGTGGAGCCTGCGGCTTAATTTGACTCAATACGGAGAAACTTACTAGGTCCAGACATAGTAAGGATTGACAGAATGAGAGCTCTTTCTTGATTCTATGGGTGGTGGTGCATGGCCGTTCTTAGTTTGTGGAGTGATTTGTCTTGTTAATTTCATTAATGAACGAGACCTCAGCCTACTAACTAGCGACGTGAAGGTAACCCTCCACAGTCGACTTCTTAAAGGGACTCTGGCTGCTTAGCCAAGGAAGTTTAAGGCAATAACAGGTCTGTGATGCCCTTAAATGTTCTGGGCCGCATGACCGCTACACTGATGTATTCAACGAGTTCATAGCCTTGGCCGACAGACTCGAGTAATCTTTAAAATTTCATCATGATGGGGATAGATCATTACAATTATTGGTCTTCAACGAGGAATTCCTAGTAAGAGCGAGTCATCAGCTCGCGTTTACTACGTCCCTGCCCTTTGTACACACCGCCTATCACTCCTACCGATTGAATGGTCCGGTGAAGTGTTTGGATCGCGACGACGTGGGTGGTTCGCCACTTGCTACATCACGAGAAGTCCACTGAACCTTGTCATTTAAAGGAAGGAGAAGTTGTAACAAGGTTTCTGTAGGTGAACCTGTAGAAGGATCATTGTCAAAAACTTGCTCAACGAAACGACCCGCGAACACGTTGTAAACACACCGGCAGGGCGGAGGTCTCTCGAGCCACTTGTCCCGCCTCGCGTGGCAACCCATCATGAGACAGGTTAGTTTTACCTTACTGATGCCCGTGTCGTGATAGTAGGTCAACCTAGTACGAGAGGAACCGTTGATTCGTACAATTGGTCATCGCACGTGGTTGAAAAGCCAACTGCGCGAAGCTATTGTGCGCTGGATTATGACTGAACACCTCTAAGTTATAATCCGGGCTAGAAGCAATGCATGCCCTTATAGCCCGATTGCTTACCTCCAGTAAGTGCCTCCCGGCCCCCAAAGGGACATGTCATTGGCCAAGCCTACACGACGAAGGAGCCTCGCGGGCTGCCTTGAAGTGTGATTCCTACTGAGCGACGGGTAGAATCATTTGCAGACAACTTAAATATGCGATGGAGTATTGTAAGTGGCAGAGTGGCCTTACTACCACGATCCATTGAGATTCAGCCCTTTGTCACTTCGATTCATCCCTCCCCCTCTCCCGGACCCCCACAATAATTGTCCCCCTCTTTTTGGCAATCGATGCCCCGAGCTTTGAAATCATCCCTCAAGATAATAACCTGGAAAAAGAAGCAAGTCCTTTAGGCTGGTAGAGAATGAGAAACATAAGGGAAAAACACTTGAAAACATATCAGGAAGCAATCGAGAACCAAGTGTTACTTTAATAAAAAAAAATATATATCTAACAAAAACTTGTCCCTCGATGCTGTCCCTCGGTAAAGTACTACTCAATGAGTGAGCCAGGGGAGCTATATCACACGAACACTGGGCACGGGAGGCATGCCTTGGCAGCCCCCAGTAAGCACGGCATGGGCAGCTTGCCCAGCGTGCAATAGCAGTGGACGCACCAGCCAGGCCACTCGCGCCTATCACTTACCAGCCCCTCGTCCCTGACCCTCGACATGGTGCCCAGCGAGTGAGCTAAGGAAGTTATGTCATAGGGACCCTAGGCACTAGAGGCATGCCTCGGCATCCCCCAGTAGGCATGGCATGGGCTGCTTGCCCAGTGTGCGGCAGTGGTGGGCGCACTAGCCAGGCCACGGGCACCCTTCGTAAGCCAACCCCCTCATCTTTGCCCTTCGACATGGTGCCAGCGTGTGAGCCAAGGGTACCACAACAATCCCCAGCAGGTACGGTGCCAGCCTTGCCAAGGGCGCCCCACGCGTGCTAGCCGTGAGCATGCTATGAGGCTCGGCACTTGCTATGGGCGTTCATTTCATGGGCAAGCTGGGCTTGGCCGTGTCCTCTAGCTGTTATGGACCCTGAGGGCAGCCATAGAGTGGCTGGAGGTGCACTGGACAGGGCAGCCAGCATGCACCCTGGGCTAGGCAGAGGCACAGTTGCCCCAATGTATTGGTTGTAATGCCCAGTTTCGAAATTGGTATGAATTGACAGTCTTTTCATCATGAAATTGGTCCCGAAATGACTTAAATAAATCACGTAATTCATGAGGGGTCTGCTCCTGAAGTTTGGGATCATTTGGAATCACGGGCTTTTTTTGATTATTTTTTCAATTTTTGATTGTAGAAAATTCATTAAAAAAAATTTAGTGCCCAAAAAATTCTGAAATGTTCTTTAGTGGTAGATATGATTATTCTCCATTTATGTGCAAAATTTCAATTGAAAATTCCAAGTAAATAACATTTTAGACCCATTATGACTGCTCAAATATATTGATGTTTCCTCCTACGGGAGTGAAATTTCATTTAAGACTCTTTAGGGGGGAGGTGGTCACCTAGGTTGTTGGGTGCCAACAGGTCATGCGTGCTCCCCCCTGCCCATCCACATGGGCAATCGCTGGGCTTGGGGAACGCAGTGCACATGGCATTGGCAAGGCGGCTTGCTGCCTTGCCCATCCAGTCGGTGGTGCGTGGCTGTGGCGGTCATCAACGTCGGTCGGTAGGCGGCCGACGATGTTGGCCGAAGAGTGTGGGATGCCCAATCAGTAGCCAATAGATTGAGGAACAAAACAAGAAAAATTATGGGATAATGAGCTAGGATGTGGCTAGATAAGCTCGACGGTATGGGCGGTGAAGCTAACCATGATGAATGCTACGCGAGGGCTAAATCGCTGGGGGATTTCGAGCATGTAGAGTGCTTCGTCATAGGCCTTCGAGGCAGCGAACGCGCGGTTGGATCCCGACCCTCAGGCTTGCTGATGCGAACTCATTGCGCAACGCGATTGATGACACGATGGTTGGCCGTTAGCATCAAGCGAGCCACACGGCCAGCTTAGGCACGATGTGACACCCTGCTGCTAAAGCCCCATTGGTGGAAAAAATGTGGGAAATGAAATCCAAAAAATCATGGGATAATGAGCTGGGATGTGGTTACACAAGCTTGACGGTGTGGACGACGAAGCTAACGATGATGCATGCTACGCGACGGCCAAATCGTTAGGGGGATTTCGAGCATGCGGAGTGCGTCATTGCAAGCCCTCAGGCAACTTACCGAGGTGGACTCGTTACGCAGCACGATTGAACTATCGACTAGCACGTCATTTCAAGTTCGACCCCAAGCCATACATTGGCTTTTAGTGGGTGACATCGGGACCCTGTGTTGCGTACCCTCACAAATGAAATTCGATGATTTGAGTCAATTGTCTTTAATCCATATCCCTTGCTGGCATGGGCGGAAACCTAAGCCGGGCCTTGTGCTCCAAGCGCGGCTTGCTTTGGCATATGGTATCTTTCGTACACGAGCACTTGGTCGTCCCCTCAGGTGCGAAAAGTGTTGCGATGGAGTGGCCTTGGCCTCTGCTTGTCTAAGCAAAAGCACTTGTCCCACGTCCCATTGATTTTGAATGATGATCGTGAAAGCTTTAGCCTTAATGAGCCTTACGGAACACTTCGATCCTAGTTGGTGTGATGTCTCAAAGGATGCTACCTGGTTGATCTTGCCAATAGTCATATGCTTGTCTCAAAGATTAAGCCATGCATGCATAAATATGAACTAATTCAGACTGTGAAACTGCGAATGGCTCATTAAATCAGTTATAGTTTGTTTGATGGTACCTACTACTCGGATAACCATAGTAATTCTAGAGCTAATACATGCAACAAACCCCAACTTCTGGGAGGAGCGTATTTATTAGATAAAAGGTCGACGTAGGCTTCACCCGTTGCTCTGACGATTCATGAGAACTCGATGGATTGCCAAGCCATTGTGTCGGTGACACATGATTCAAATTTCTGCCCTATCAACTTTCGATGGTAGGATAATTGCCTACTGTCAGACCCTTGAATCTGAGTACCAAGGTGTAGGCATGGCGAGTCTTGCGCCATGCCCAGACCTACAAGTGTGGAGGACTATGCTAGCAAGGCAAAAACGCATGAGTTAGACATGAAAACGAATGCGGAATACTTGGTGAGAAATCGAGTTTCACACTTACAGTGGTGAGATTCGTTGGTGAGTTAGGAACGTTGTGGGGCGAGGGATGAAGCACACAAACATACCCATAAGCCCGCTTAAGGGGAAAAGCGGCAGAAATGCCTCAAGTAAGCACCAGCACACGGTGGTGTGAATATGTCCAGTGATGGGAACATAGGGCAGAATCTGGGAACCTAACTTGGCATGGATAGAAAGTCCAGCAAGCAAAGGTATTCCATAAAAAAAGGATATGGCTATTGGCTAGAGGAGGATCAAGGTGATATAAGGATAAGAAAGAAATGTCTACCCTGAAAGCTAAGGGAGATAAGGCTCGAAAAGAGTTCAGAATGAAAACCATCTCCTCAAGCGTATCCAAACCGATCGAAAGTGAATAAGAAGGCTTAGAGAAGACTTCAAAGAAAATGAGATCCTTGACTAAAGGAGAGTCCCTGCGGAAGAAGGATGTTATCTAAACTTTAAAGATAAGTCTCAATGGGATAAAAGATTCGTGATCAAGATTGGGTGGCCTATCCAAAAAACATGGGATAACCAAAAGGGAGTGTTTGAGTAGGACACTCCTCAACTAGTATAAAAAAGGGGCTTGGGTTTAGTTGTAAACATATCAAGTAATACAAACGCAAGTGTGTGGGTAGCTAAAGGCATTGGGTGCTTTTAGAGAGGGACCCTTCTTTTGTAAAGAGTTCCTTTATTTTCAATAAAGGTTGAGAAAGAGTTCTCATAATACCATCTTCCTACTTTGCGTTTTGCATAGTTGGCTCTTATTCTTCTTTTGGCATGGGCTTACAATGTTGGGCTGGTTAGGTGGATGCATCTAGCGCCATCACACTAGAGTTATGCTAATCCCGCAACTGACTGTGTGACTATTTGGTATCAGAGCGTGGTTGATTTTATCACTGCCAAGGCCCCATGCCAGGAGGGAGTGAGTTAATGTGAGAGCGTGTCACTCGGTTGG
Organism: Moringa oleifera; assembly: GCA_021397835.1. Lineage (NCBI taxonomy): Eukaryota > Viridiplantae > Streptophyta > Magnoliopsida > Brassicales > Moringaceae > Moringa > Moringa oleifera. The sequence continues at coordinate 6,905,111 of JAJFZO010000229.1, forward strand.
AAGAGGTCGTTGGTACACTAACGGAGGGATCAACATGCACGCTAGCTGAGTTGATGGAGACAATCGCCCAGCAACAATCCTCGATGGAAGAAGACATCAGAAACCTCAAGGAAACCGTGAGGAGCCTTGCGACCGAGATTGGGTTGCTAAAAAGGGCTCCCCACACCCCTATGGTAGGGGCAAACTTTGCTATGGCTAAGCTGAAGGTGCCAGAACCAAAGTTGTTCTCTAGAGAGAAGAACACCAAGGAGTTGGAGAACTTCTTGTGGGATATGGAGCAGTACTTCAAAGCTGCTATAGTGCCTGAAAATGACCAGGTAATGATCACATCCATGTACTTATCTGGTGATGCTAAGTTATGGTGGCGCAGTCGTATGCAAGATGACGCTATCATGGGAAGACCTAGCATTGATTCGTGGGGGGCACTCAAAAAGCAATTGAAGGAGCAATTCCTGCCATGCAATACCTCGTTCATGGCTAGGGAACAACTGAAATGTCAGAAGCAGATAGATTCAGTGCATGACTTCATCAAGGAAATCAGTTCACTGATGCTGGACCTTAAGAATAGGTCAGAGGAGGATAGGTTGTTTAACTTCTAATCAGGCTTGCAACCATGGGCTCAAGTAGAATTGAGGCGACAAGGTGTCAAAGACTTACCCTCAGCATTTTTCATGGTAGATAACTTAGTGGATTTCAAGTATGCAGGTGGTGCTCCTGAAAAGAAAGGTGAGAAACGAAGGAAGGCTGGAAAAGAGATGAAAAAACCCAATGGCAAGGGCAAGAAAAAGAAGAATGTTGAGTTCAGCAAGCCTCGGGGCTCATCCCCTTTTAAAGGAAAGGGAAAGAGTGTGGATCAAGGGGGTTGCTTCTTATGCAATAGGCCACATAGAGCACGCGACTGTCCTCGTAAGGAGAAGTTAGTGGCGCTCATGGCAGCAGAGGATTCCTCCAAGCAAAAGGAAAGGAAAGCCACAACTCGGGTGAAGGTAAATGGGAACGATGCAATGGCAATGTTGGATATGGGAGCTACTAAAAATTTCATCGCGGAAAGAAAAGTGAGAAAGCTCGGGCTTAAGCTTTTTCCAGCCTCGGTGAAGTTCAAAGCAATGAATGCTGAGGCGAAGGCAGTATGCGGAGTTGCCATTATGACCCTTGAAGTAGGCGAATGGAAAGGTACGTCCAATTTCATGATAACTCAGTTAGATGACTTTAATGGTATCTACGGTCTAGAATTCTTTAGACAAACCGAGGCGTTAGTGATGCTCCACTTAGGTGGACTACTCGTGGCTGATGAGCTAGCCTCAAGCCTAATCAGAACTGAAGCAGCAAGAGAGCTTTCGGTAGATAAGAAACAGATTGGGTTGCAATCTGCAAAGGAACTTAAGTCTGGACTGCGAAAGGTGACGTGACGATGGTGGCAGCACTATTTGAGGCAAAACCAGATCAAGTTGTAGAGGTGCCTGACAAGATCACTGAAGTGTTGAGGGACTTCAGCGACATGATGCCACCAGAGCTCCCCAAGACATTGCCTTTGAGGAGGAATGTTGATCATGTGATCAAGTTACTTTCGGATGCTAGACCCCTTGCTCAAGCACCATATCGAATGCCCTCATCGAAACTAGCCGAACTATAGAAGCAACTAGACGAGCTGTTGGAAGCGGGTTTCGTTCAGTCGTCAAAGGCCCCTTATGAAGCACCTGTGCTATTCTAATGAAAAGAAGATGGCTCACTGAGAATGTGCGTCGATTACCGAGCATTAAACAAGGTAACGGTAAAGAACAAATATCCGGTGCCAAATGTTGCTAACTTATTTTATCAGTTATTAAGGGCCAAGTACTTTAGGAAGCTAGACTTGTGGTCGGGATACTGGCAAGTCAGAATAGCGCAGGGGGAGGAAGCAAAAACTGTGTGCGTCACAAGGTGCGGCTTTTATGAGTTCATGGTGATGCCCTTCGGGCTAACCAATGCGCGTGCTACCTTTTGTAATCTTATGAATGACGTATTGTTTGAGTTTTTGGACAAGTTTATGGTAGTCCACTTGGATGACATTGTGGTCTATAGCGAGACCCTAGATGACCATGCAAAACTTTTGCGGCTGCGAGAGCACCAGCTGTACATCAAGAAGGAAAAATACAAGTTTTGCAAGCAAGAAGTGCCATTCTTGGGACATTAGGTCAGGAACGGACAGATACGGATGGATGAAAGGAAAGTGAAGGCCATCATGGATTGGCCAGCCCCGCAAAAAGTTACTGAATTGAGATCATTCCTTAGGCTTGGAAACTATTATAGACAGTTCCTCAAAGGATATTCGAGCAAGAGCAACCCTTTGACGGACTTGCTAAAGAAAGATAACCTGTGGGTGTGGACCGATGAATGCAACAAGGCTTTCGAGGGATTAAAATAGGTAGTAGCCTTGGAACCAGTACTGTCCCTACCAAACGTTGAAGAGCCATTCGAGGTAGTCACAGACGCTTCTGATCGAGCAATCGGGGGTATGTTAGTGCAAAATGGCCATCTCGTGGCATTCGAGAGTCAAAAACTCAAGGATGCAGAGCAGTGTTATTCGACTCATGAAAAGGACATGGCGGTATTACTGGCTTAGGATGAAATTTAAGGTAATTACTGACAATGTCGCTAATACCTATTTTTTCTTGTAGAAAAAGCTATCTCCGAAACAAGCAAGATGGTAACAGTTTGTGGCGGAGTTTGATTTTGTGTGGGAACAAAAATTAGGCCAACAAAACATTGTTGCTGATGCACTAAGCCACATAGAAGTGCAAACTTATGTGACTGCTCTGACGGGTGTCCAGAGCAACTTACTCGAGCAAATAAGATCGATAGCTGGGGAAGATACCGAATATGCCCGACTCATGGAGGAGGTGAGCAAAGGCTTGATCCGAAGATACTGGATCGAGGATGGGTTGCTATATGCTCGAGGAGACAGACTGTTTGTGCTTAAGTTTAGAGGACTTTGAAAATAGTTACTGAAGGAAACCCATGACCAGCTATGGGCAGCTCATCTGGGCGTCGAGAGGATGCTCATACTACTGATAAGAGCCTATTACTGGCCCAAGTTGATGGAAGATGTGGAGGCCTATGTTTGCACATGCTTAGTGTGCCAACAGGATAAAAAGGATAGAAGGAGGGAGCCGAGTTTGCTCCAACCCTTGCCCATTTCGAAAAACCCATAGGAGTCGGTGCCGATGGATTTCATTGTGGGCCTCCCATAGGTAAGGGGACTATCCGCTATAATGGTGATTGTTGATAGGTTCTCAAAGTATGCTATCTTTGTTCCTGTTACTTAAGCGTACCCAGCTGATACGGCCGCTGAGATGTTTTTCAAACATGTTGTTAAGTTGTTTGGGTTGCCGAAAGACATTGTGAGTGACAGAGATGCCAGGTTCACAGGAAGATTCTGGACAGTGTTGCTAAACATGATGGGAACAGAACTCAAATTCTCCACAGCAAACCATCCGCAAACAGAGGGTCAAACAGAGAGGGTAAATAGCTTGCTGGAGGAGTATTTGCGGCACCATGTGACTGCAAGCCAAAGAGATTGGCTTGAATTGTTGGATGTAGCGTAGTTTTGCTACAACATCCACCGCTCATCATCGACAGGTCCAAGTCTCGTAGAGGTAGCTTTCGGGCAACAACCAACGACGCTCCATGATATAGCCAAGCAGAGGAGCCAAGGAAGTTGTCCAGTAGCCTACCATTATGCTCGGGATAAGCAAGAATTGATTGCCCAAGTGAGGGATAGCCTTTTTAAGGAACAGAGGCATATGAAGAAATATGCTAACAAAAGGAGACGTGATGCTGAGTTCCAAGTTGGGGACAAGGTGCTACTGAAGCTGACACCCCAAATTTGGAAGAAAATCACGAAGAAGGGAGTTCATCGAGGCCTTATCCCAAGGTATGATGGACCATTCGAGATCGAGAAGAAAGTTGGAGCAGTAGCTTATAGGTTGAAGCTACCATAACATCTAAAGATGCACCCAACATTCCACGTGAGCTTCCTTAAAGAGTTTTAGGAAGATACCGATCGCGAACGCAAGCAAGCTAAGCATGCACCACCGATAACTCGAGGTCAATTTAACAAGGAAATAGAGAAAATCTTTGATCATTGAACGGAGGGCTATAGTAAAATGAATCGGAGGACATACTACTTAGTCTAATGGAAAGGCACTAGTGAGGCGTATGCGAGTTGGGAAAAAGATACCACATTGTGGCAATTCGAGGACTAGATTAGGGCGTACCACAACACTAGGCTGACCAGGGCGTCGGGCTCTTCTGGTGGGGGTGGTTTGTCAAACCCTTGAATCTGAGTACTGAGGCATAGGCATGGCGAGTCTTACTCCATGCCCGGACCTACAAGTGTGGAGGACCACGCTAGCAAGGCAAAAATGCATGAGTTAGACACGAAAATGAATGCGGGAGACTTGACGAGAAATCGAGTTTCATACTTACAGTGGTGAGATTCGCTGGTGAGTTAGGAACGTTATGGAGTGAGGGACGAAGCACACAAATAGACCCATAAGCCCGCTTAAGGGGAAAAGCGGCAGAGATGCCTCAACAAGCACCAACACATGGTGGTGCGAATATGTCCAGTGATGGGAACACAGGGCAAAATCCAGGAACCTAGCTTAGCATGGATGGAAAGTCCAGCAAGCAAAGATATTCCACAAAGAAAGGATATGGCTATCGGCTAGAGGAGGATCAAGGCGATAGAAGGATAAGAAAGAGATGTCTATCCCGAAAGCCAACAGAGATAAGACTCGAAAAGAGTCCTGAACGAAAACCATCTCCTTAAGGCTATCCAAACCTATCAAAAGTGGATAAGAAGGCTTAGAAGAGACTTTAAAGGAAAGCAGATCCTTGACTAAAGGAAAATCCTTACAGGAGAACGATGCTATCTAAACTTTGAAGATAAGCCTCAATGGGATAAAAGATTCGTGATCAAGATTGAGTGGCCTATCCGAAAAATGTGGGATAACTAAAAGGGAATGTTTGAGTAGGACACTCCTCAACTAGTATAAAAAGAGGGCTTGGGTTCAGTTATAAACACATCGAGTATTACAAACTCAAGTGTGTGGGTAACTACAAGCATTTGGTGCTCTTAGAGAGAGACCCTTCTTTTGTAAAGAGTTTCTTTATTTTCAATAAAGGTTGAGAAAGAGTTCTCATAATACCATCTTCCTGCTTTGTGTTTTGCATCGTTGGCTCTTATTCTTCCTTTGGCATGGGCTTAGAAAGTTGGGTTGGTTAGGTGGATGCATTTAGTGCCATCACACTAGAGTTGCACTGATCTTGCAACTGACGGTGTGGCACCTACTATGGTGGTGATGGGTGGCGGAGAATTAGGGTTCGATTTCGGAGAGGGAGCCTGAGAAATGGCTACCACATCCAAAGAAGGTAGCAGGTGCGCAAATTACCCAATCCTAACACAGGGAGGTATTGATAATAAATAACAATACTGGCTCTTCGAGCCTAGTAATTGAAATGAGTACAATCTAAATCCCTTAACGAGGATCCATTGGAGGGTAAGTCTGGTGCCAGCAGCCGTGGTTATTCCAGCTCCAATAACGTATATTTAATTTATTGCAGTTAAAAAGCTCCTGGCCTTAATTGGCCGGATCGTGCCTTCGGCACTGTTGCTTTGAAGAAATTAAAGTGCTTAAAGCAAGCTTACGCTATGAATACATTAGCATGGGATAACATAATAGGATTTCGATCCTATTCTATTGGCTTTTAGGATCAAGGTGATGATTAACAGGGATGGTTGGGGCATTTGTATTTCATAGTTAGAGGTGAAATTTTTGGTTTTATGAAAGATGAACAACTGCGAAAGCATTTGCCAAGGATATTTTCATTAATCAAGAATGAAAGTTGAGGGCTTAAAGATGATCAAATATCGTCTTAGTCTCAACCATAAACGATACTGACCAAGGATCAGCTACTGTTGCTTTTAAGACTCCGTTGGCACCTTATAAGAAATCAAAGTCTTTGGGTTCTAGGGGGAGTATGGTCGCTAGGCTGAAACTTAAAGGAATTGATAGAAGGGCACCACTAGGAGTGGAGCCTGCGGCTTAATTTGACTCAACATAGGGAAACTTACCAGGTCCAAACATAGTAAAGATTGATAGACTGAGAGCTCTTTCTTGATTTTATAGGTGGTGGTGCATGGCTGTTCTTAGTTGGTGGAGCGATTTATCTGGTTAATTCCGTTAACGAACGAGACCTCAGCCTGCTAACTAGCTACGTGGAGGTAACCCTCCACGGCAGGCTTTGTAGAGGGACTATGGTCGCTTAGACCAAGGAAGTTTGAGGTAATAGCAGGTCTGTGATGCCCTTAGATGTTCTGGGCCGCACGGGCGCTACATTGATGTAATCAACGAGTTTATAGCCTTGGTCGACAGGCCGAGGTAATCTTTGAAATTTCATCGTGATGGGGATGGATCATTGCAATTGTTGGTCTTAAACTAGGAATTCCTAGTAAGTGCGAGTCATCAGCTCGCGTTGACTACATCCCTGCCCCTTGTACACATCATCCGTCGCTCCTACCGATTCAATGGTACAGTGAAGTGTTCGAATCGCGGTGATGTCGGCCATTCGTCACTCATGACGTTGCGAGAAGTCCACTGAACCTTATCATTTAAAGGAAGGAAAAGTCGTAATAAGGTTTCCGTAGGTGAACCTGCAGAAGGATCATTATCAAAAACTCGCTCAGCAAAACGACCTGCAAACAAGTTGTAAACACACCGACGAGGTGGAGGGCTCTCGATCCCATCGTCTCGCCTTGCATGGCAAGGGTGCACGGGCTCGCACCCAAGCCCCTCGTCGTGCACAACAACAAAACCCACAGCGTGGGATGTGCTAAGGAACTCGAATGAAAAAGCACGCCACAGTCGCCTCAATCTCAGTGCGTGACTGACAGTCGTGTCGTCCCTAAACGATGTCTAACATGACTCTCAACAATGAATATGTTGGCTCTCGCATCGATGAAGAATGTAGCAAAATGCGATACTTGGTGTGAATTGCAAAATCCCGTGAACCATCGAGTCTTTAAACGCAAGTTGCGCCCGAAGCCATCAGGCCTGGGGCATGTCTGCCTGGGTGTCAAGCACTGTCGCCCCTGACCCCCCCTCAGCATCCCTTCATGGAGGGGAAGGACGATCGCGAGGTGGATGTTGGCCTGCCGTGCGCCTTCGAGTTGTGGTTGACCTAAAAAAGAGCCTCAAGTAACACTACATCATGGCTTGGCGATGGTAGAGGAAGTCTCGTGCTCCCTCGTGCGCTCATTGCTCATCGCTCGCTCTCAGCTCACGAACCTAATGATTGATCGATCGAGATACGACCCCAGGTCAGGCGGGACCACCCGCTGAGTTTAAGCATATCAATAAGCGGAAGAAAAGAAACTAACAAGGATTCCCCAAGTAACGATGAGCAAACTGGGAAAAGCCCAGCTTGAAAATCCTGTGCCCTCGCTGCCCGAATTGTAGTCTAGAGAAGCATCCTCAATGACGAACTGAGGCCCAAGTCCTCTGGAAAGAGGTATCGGATAGGGTGAGAGCCCCGTCTCACCCGAACCTTGTCACACCATGAGGTGCTGTCGACAAGTCGAGTTGTTTGGGAATGCAGCTCCAATAGGTTGGTAAATTCCATCCAAGGCTAAATACGGGCGAGAAACCAATAGCGAACAAGTACCATGAGGGAATGATGAAATGGACTTTGAAAAGAGAGTCAAAGAGTGCTTGAAATTGTCGGGAGGGAAGCAAATAGGGGCCAACGATGCACCTCGGTTGGATTGGAATGATTACGAGTTGGTCCGTCAATCGACTTAAGATGCAGATCAACGCGGACCGTGATAACGGCCCTAGCCCTGGCCTTTGATACGCTCACGGAGACATCATCGTTGAGATCGTGGCTGGCAGTGCGCACCATCACGATGGTGCTTCGGCACCTGCACGCTTCTTGCGTCGGTCAGCGGGCTCCCCATTCGACTCGTCTTGAAACACAGACCATGGAGTTTGCCATGCGTTTGAATCAATGAGCAAGTAAACCCATAAGGCGCAAGGAAGCTGATTGGCGGGTTTTGAGAAGGGTTCGAGTGCAAGCATGCTTGTCGAGACCTGAAAGATGGTGAACTATGCCTAAGCGGGACGAAGCCGGAAGAAACTCTGGTGAGGCCCTCCATGATACTAATGTGCAAATCATTCGTCTGACTTGAGTATAGGGGTGAAAGACCAATCAAACCGTCTAGTAGCGGGTTCCCTCTGAAGTTTCCCTTAGGATAGCTAGGGCTCATATGCGAGTTCTATCGGGTAAAGCAAATAATTAGAGGTATCGGGGGCACAATGCCCTTGACTTATTCTCAAACTTTAAATAGTTAGTACGGGGTGGCTACTTTGTTGAGTCGTCCCATAGAAACGAAAGCTCCAAGTGGGCCATTTTTGGTAAGCAGAACTGGCTATCCAGAAGCCGGGTTACGGTGCCCAACTGTATGTTAACCTAGAACCCACAAAGGGTGTTGATTGATTAAGATAGTAGGACGGTAGTCATGGAAGTCGAAATCCTCTAAGAAGTGCATAACAACTCACCTGCCAAATCAACTAGCCCCGAAAATAGATGGCACTAAAGTACGCTACCTATACCTGGCCGTTGGGCCAAGGGCCAAGCCCTAATAAGTAGGAGAGTGCAGTGGTCGCCACAAAACCTAGGGCGTGAACCAGGGCAGAGCGGCCATTGGTGCAGATCTTGGTGATTGTAGTAAATATTCAACTGAGAACTTTGAAGAATGAAGAGGGGAAAGGTTCCACATGAATGGCACTTGCACATGGGTTACTCGATCCTAAAAGACAAAGGAAACCGGTCGGATAGCCTTGGCATGAGCTTCGAAAGGGGATCCAGTTAAAATTCTGGAACCGGGATGTGGCGGCTGACGATAACGTTAGGGAGTCCAGAGACGTCGGCGAGGGCCCTAGAAAGAGTTATCTTTTCTGTTTAACAGCCTACCCACCTTGAAAACGACTTAGTTGGAGGTAGGGTCTAGTGGTTGGATGAGCACTGCACGTCGTGTGGTGTCCAGTGCGCCCTCGGCGATCCTTGAAAATCCAGAAGACCAAGTGCCTCCCATGCCTGATCGTACTCATAACCGTATCAGGTCTCCAATGTGAACAATCTCTGGTCGATGGAACAATGTAGATAAGAAAAGTCGGCAAAATGGATCTGTAACCTCAGGAAAAGGATTGGCTTTAAGGGCTAGGCATGGGGGTCCTAGTCTCGAGCCTGTCGGCTGTCAGTGGACTGCTCTGGCTGTTCCTACGGTGAGAGTGGGTCACCGCGTGCTGGCCGACGGATGAACTGGGAAAGGTTCCTTTGGGGGCTTTCCCCAAGCGTCAAACATCCAATTAAAACTAGTACGAACAAGGGGAATCTGACTGTTTAATTAAAACAAAGCATTGCGATGGTCCCTGCGGATGCTCACGCAATGTGATTTCTGCCCAGTGCTTTGAATGTCAAAGTGAAGAAATTCAACCAAGCGCAGTAAATGGCGGGAGTAACTATGACTCTCCTAAGGTAGCCAAATGCCTCGTGATCTAATTAGTGATGCGCATGAATGGATTAACAAGATTCCTACTATCCCTGTCTATGATCGTGCGAAACCATAACCATGGGAACGAGCCTGGCAGAATCAGCGGGGAAAGAAGACCATGTGAGCTTGACTCTAGTATGACTTTGTGAAATGATTTGAGAGGTGTAGGATAAGTGGGAGCCAAAAATGGCAAAAGTGAAATACCACTACTTTTAACGTTATTTTACTTATTCCGTGAATCGGAGGTGGGCGTCGCCCCTCTTTTTGGACCCAAGGTCAGCTTCAGCAGGCCAATCCAAGCGGAGGACATTGTCAGGTAGGGAGTTTGGTTGGGGCGGCACATCTGTTAAAAGATAACGCAAGTGTCCTAAGATGAGCTCAATGAGAACAAAAATCTCGTATGGAACAAAAGGGTAAAAGCTTGTTTGATTCTGATTTCTTGTACGAATATGAACTGTGAAAGTGTGGTCTATCGATCTTTTAGACCTTCAAAATTTGAAGCTAAAGGTGTCAGAAAAGTTACTACAGGGATAACTGGCTTGTGGTAACCAAGTGTTCACAGTGACCTCGCTTTTTGATCCTTCGATGTCGGGTCTTCCTATCATTGTGAAGAAGAATTCACCAAGTGTTGGATTGTTCACCCACCAATAAGGAACTTGAGCTGGGTTTAGACCATCGTAAGACAGGTTAGTTTTACGCTACAGATGCCCGTGTCACGATAGTAATTCAACCTAGTACGAGAGGAGCCATTGATTTGCACAATTGGTCATCGTGTTTGGTTGAAAAGCCAGTGGCGCTAAGCTACCTTGTGCTGGGTTATGACTAAACCCCTCTAAGTTAGAATCTGGGCTAAAAGCGATGCATGCGCCTGTCGCCCGATTGCTGACCTGAAGTAGGGGCCTCCCGAACCCCAATGGCACGTGTTGTTAGCTAGGCCCGTGCAGCGCAAGAGCCTCGCGAGCTGCCTTGAAATGTGATTCCTACCGAGCAATGGGTAGAATCAATCGCAGATGACTTAAATACATAACAGGGTATTGTAAGTGGCAGAGAGGCCTTGCTGCCACAATCCACTGAGATTCAGCCCTTTGTCGCTTCCCCCCCTTCCCGAACCCCCACAACAATTGTCCATCTCTTTTTGGTAATCGATGCCCCGAGGTCTGAGATCATCCTTCAAGATAATCACCTGAAAAAAGAAGCAAATCCTTTGGGCTTGTAGAGAATGAGAAACACAAGGGGAAAACACTTGGAAACTTATCGGGTAGCATTAGGGAACTAAGTGTTACTCCAATAAAAAATATATATATCTAATAGAAACTTGTCCCTCGATGTTGTGCCTTGGTAATGTACTGCCCAGTGAGCGACCCAAGGGAGCCATGTCACAAGGACATTAGGCACGGGAAGCATGCCTCGGCAGCTCCCAGTAGGCATGGCATGGGAAGCTTGCCCACCATGCGGCTGTGGTGGGCGCGCTAGCCAGGCCACTGGCACCCATCGCTTACTAAACCCCTCATCCTAGACCCTCGATATGGTGCCTCACGAGCGAGCCATGAGAGCCACGTTGCATGGACCCTAGGCATGGGAGCTATGCCTCAGCAGCCCCTAGCAAGCACAGCATGGGCTGCTTGCCCAGCGTGCGACAGCAGTCGGCGTGCTAGCCAGGCCATGCGCGCCCATCAAGGGCCAGCCCCTCGTCCCTGCCCCTCGACTTACTACCCAGTGAGCAAGCCAAGGGAGCCACGTTGCACAGATCTAGGGCTTGAGAGGCATTCCTCGGTAGCCCTGAGTAGGCATGGCATGAGCTGCTTGCCAAGCGTGCAGCAGTGGTGGGAGCGCCAACAGACCACGGGCGCTCATCGCGAGCCAGCCTCCTCGTCCCTCTCCCTCGACATGGCGCCCAACGAGCGAGCCTGGGGAGCCACGTCACAAGGACACTAGGCACGAGAAGCATGCCTCGGCAGCCCCCAGCAAGCATGGCATGGGCAGCTTGCCTAGCATGCAACTGTGGTGGGCGCGCTAGCCAGGCCACTGGCGCCCATCGCTTGCCAACCTTGTCCCAAACCCTCAACATGATGCCCAATGAGCGAGCTAGGGGAGCCACATCGCACGGCCCCTGGGCACGAGAGGCATGCCTCAGTAGCCCCCAGAAGGCACAGCATGGGCTGCTTCCCCAGCGTGCGGCGGCCGTGGGAGTGCCAGCCAGGCCACCAGCGCCAATCGTAAGTGAGCCCCCTCGTCCCTGCTGTTCGACTTACTGCCCAGCGAGCGGGCCAGTGGAGCTGCATTGCATGGACCTTGGGCATGAGAGGCATGCCTCGACAGCCCCCAGCAGGCATGGCATGGGCTGCTTGCCCAGCATGCGAAAGCGATGGACGCCCATCATGAGCTAGCCCCCTCATCGCTGCCCCTGGACTTACTGCCTAGCGAGCGAGATATGGGAGCCACGTTGCACGGACCTTGGGCATGAGAGGCATGCCTTGGCAGCCCCCAGCAGGCATGGCATGGGCTGCTTGCCCAGCATGCGGCTGCGGTGGGTGCGCTAGCCAGGCCACTAGCGCTCATCGCTTGCCAACTCCTTCATCCCAGACCCTCGACATGATGCCCAATGAGCGAGCCAGGGGAGCCACGTTGCATGGACCCTGGGCATGGGAGGCATGCCTCAGCATCTCCTAGAAGGCACAACGTAGGCTGCTTGGCCAGTGTGTTGCAACGGTGGGCGCACCAGCCAGGCCACCGGTGCTAATCACAAGCCAACCCCCTCGTCCCTGCCCCTCGACTTACTGCCCAGTGAGCGAGCCAGGGGAGCTGCATCACGTGGACCCTGGGCATGAAAGGGATTCCTCGGTAGCCCCTAGCAAGCACGGCATGGACCAAGTGCCCTGCGTGCGGCAGCGGTGGGCACGCCAGCTATGTCACGGGTGCCAATCGCAAGCCAACCCCCTCGTCCCTGCCCTTCAACATGGTACCAGCGAGTGAGCCAGGGGAGCTGCGTTGCACGGACCCTGGGCACGGGTGGCATGCCTCAGCAGCCCCCAGAAGGCACAGCATGGGCTGCTTGCCCACCGTGCAGCAGCGGTGGGCGCACCAGCCTAGCCACGGGCACCCATCGCGAGCCAACCCTGTCGTCCCTACCCCTCGACATGGTGCCGAGCGAGCGAACCATGGGAGCCACGTTGCATGGACCATGGACAAGGGAGGCATGCCTCTGTAACCCCCAGCAGGCACGGCATGGGCTGCTTGCCTAGCATGCGACAGCGGTGGGCGTACCAGCCAGGCCGCGGGTGCTCATCGCGAGCCAGCCCCCTCGTCCTTGCCCCTCGACATGGTGCCGAGTGAGTGAACCATGGGAGCCGCATCGCATGGACCCTGGGCATGGGAGGCATGCCTTAGCAACCCCCAGCAGGCACGGCATGGCTACTTGCCCAGCGTGCGGCACTGATGAGTGCACTGGACAGGCTGCGGGCGCCCATCGTGAGCTAGCCCCCTCATCCTTGCCCCTTGACATGGTGTCGAGCGACTGAGCCATGGGAGCCGCATTGCATGGACCCTAGGCCCGGGAGGCATGCCTTGACAGCCCTTAGCAGGCACGGCATGGGTTGCTTGCACACTGTGCGGCAGCGGTGGGCATGCAAGCTAGGCCTTGGGGGCCCATTGCGAGCCAGCCCCTCGGCATGGTGCCCAGTGTGCAAGCCAGTGGTGCCACAGTAGTCCCCAGTAGGCACGGCGCCAACCTTGCCAGGGGCGCCCCACGCGAGCCAGCTGCGAGCATGCTGTGAGGCTCGGCATGTGCTGTGGGCATTGATTTCATAGGCAAGCTGGGCTTGGCCGTGTCCCCTGGCTATGATGGACCCTAAGGGCAGCCATGGGGTGGCTGGAGGTGCACTGGACAGGGCAGCCGGCATGCACCCTAGTAAGGCAGAGGCACGGCTGCCTCAACCTGCTGGCTGTAATGCCCGATTGCAAAATTGGTGTGAATTGACTGCCTTTTCATCATGGAATTGGGCCTAAAATGACTGAAATAAATTGTGTAATTCATGGGGAGTCTGACCCTGAAGTTTGGGATCATTTCGACTCACGGGCTATTTTTGATGATTTTTTCAATTTTTAACTGTAGAAAATTCATTAAAAAAAATTAATGCCCAAAAAATTCTGAAATTTTTTCTAGTGGTAGACATAATTATTCTCCATTTATGTACAAAATTTCAGCTCAAAATTCCAAGTAAATAATTTTTTAGATCTATTATGACGGCTCAGACATATCGATGTTTCTTCCTGCCGGGAGTGAAATTTCATTTAAGACTCTTTAGGAGGGAGGTGGTCACCTAGCTTGCTTGGTGCCAACGGTCCATGTGTGCTCGCCCCCTGCCCATCCTGCATGGGTAGGCGCTGGGCTTGGGAAACCCAGCGCGCATGGCATGGGCAGGGCGGCTTACTACCTTGCCCATCCAACCGGTGGTGCGTGGCTGTGGCGGCCACCACCGCCGGCAGACAGGTGGTCGGCTACATCGACCGAAGAGTGTGGGATGCCCGTAAGTAGCCAACAGAGTGTGAAAAATGTGAGAAATGAAATCCGCTAAATTGTGGACAATGAAACAAGGAAAATCATGGGATAATGAGCTGGGATTTGGCTAGAGAAGTTTGACGGTGTGGGTGGCGAAGCTAACATTGATGCATGCTATGCAAGGGCCAAATCACTGGGGGGATTTCGAGCATGCGGAGTGCTTCATTGCAGGCCCTCTAAGCGACAGGCATGGGGTTCGGTCCCGACGCTCAGGCTTGCTTAGGCAGACTCATTGTGTAGCGCAATCGATGACACGATCGTCGGTTGTTAGCATCGAGCAAGCCACACGGCCAGGCTGGGCACCGCATGACACCCCTGCTGCCAAGGCCTCAACGGTGGGAAAAATGTAGGAAAGGAAATCCGCTAAATTGTGGGATAATAAGCTAGGATATGGCTAGACAAGCTCGACGGTGTGGGTGGCGAAGCTAACAATGATGCATGCTACGCGAGGGCCAAATCGCTGGGGGATTTTGAGCATGCGGAGTGCTTCGTCGCAGTCCTTCAAGGCGACAGACATGAGGTTGGATCTTGATGCTCAAGCTTGCCGAGATGAACTCATTGCGCAGCCCGATCGACAACCTGATCATCGACCTTTAGCATCGAGCGAGCCACACGGCCAGCCTAGGCACCGCATGACACCCCTGCTGCCAAGGCCTCATCGATGGTCCTTTGCCATCGAAGAATCATCCCGAGCTATCAAAACAATTTTATGCTCAGCGGCTTGGGTGCGACAGCACTCGACGACCTGCATCATTGATGGGCCTTTCACTCGTGGTCTTGCAACTCGTTTGGTGCTGTGGTTGCCCATTTGTACGTGTGGCGTGTGAGTGGTGATCTAGTCATGCGTGTTGGCAGGCTCCATGCTCCCGCATCGAACTGTCGGCTAGCACGTCGCTTCAAGCTTGACCCCGAGCCATATGTTGGCTTTTTGTAGGTGACATCAGGACCCTGTGTTACATACCTTCACAAACGAAATTCGATGATTCAAGTTGGTTGTCTTTGCACAATGTCCCTTGTGGGCATGGGTGGAAACCTAAGCCGAGCCTCGTGCTCCAAGCATGGCTTGCTTCGGGATACAGCTGCTTTGGCATATGGTTGTCCCCTCGGGTCTGAAAAGTGTTACGACAAGAGTGGCCTCGACCTCTGCCTGTCCAAGTGAAAGCATTTGTCCCATGTCCCATCGATTTTGAATGATGACTGAAATAGCTTTGCCGTCAGCGAGCCTTATGGCACGTTTCGGTCCTAGTTAGCACAGTATCTCGAAGGATGCTATCTAGTTGATCCTGTCAGTAGTGATATGCTTGTCTTAAAGATTAAGCCATGCATGTGTAAGTATGAACTAATTCAGACTGTGAAACTGCAAATGGCTCATTAAATCAGTTATAGTTTGTTTGATGGTACCTACTACTCGGATAACCGTAGTAATTCTAGAGCCAATGCATGCAACAAACCCCAACTTCTGGAAGGGGCACATTTATTAGATAAAAAGTCAACCCAGGCTTCGCTCATTACTATGATGATTCATGATAACTCAATGGATCGCAAGGCCATTGTGCTGGCGACACATCATTCAAATTTTTGCCCTATCAACTTTTGATGGTAAGATAGTTGCCTACTATCTGACTCTTGAATCTTAGTACCAAAGCATAGGCAAGGTAAGTCTTGCTCCATGCTCGGACCTACAAGTATGGATGACCATGCTAGCAAAGTAAAAACACATGAGGTTAGATATGAAAACGAATGCGAGAGACTTGGTAAGAAATCGAGTTACATACTTACAGTGGCGAGATTCGTTGGTGAGTTGGGAATGTTGTGGAGTGATGGAGGACGCACACAAATAGACCCATAAGCCCACTCAAGAGGAAAGCAGCAGAGATGCCTCAAGCAAGCACTAGCACATGGTGGTGCGAATATGTCCAGTGATGGGAACACAGGGCAGAATCCGGGAACCTAACTTAGCATGGATGGAAAGTCTAGCAAGCAAAGATATTCCTCAAAGAAAGGATATGGCTATTGGCAAGAGGAGAGTCAAGGCAAAAAAGGATAAGAAAGAGATATTTATCCCTAAAGCCAAGGGCGATAAGGCTCAAAAAGAATCATGAACAGAAACCACCTCCTCAAGCCTATCCAAACCGGTCGAAAGCGGATAAGAAGGCTTGGAGAAGACTTCAAAGGAGATGAGATCCTTGACTCAAGGAGAGTCCTTACGGAAGAAGGATGTTATCCAAACTTTAAAGATAAGCCTCAATGAGATAAAGATTTGTGATCAAGATTGGGTGGCCTATCCGAAAAACATAGGATAACTAAGAGAGAGTGTTTGAGTAGGACATTCCTCAACTAGTATAAAATGGGGGCTTGGGTTTCACTTGTAAACACCTCGAGTAATACAAACTCAAGTGCGTGGGTTGCTTGAGGCTTTGGGTGCTCATAGAGAGAGACCCTTCTTTTGTAAAAAGTTCCTTTATTTTCAATAAAGGTTGAGAACGAGTTCTCGTAATACCGTTTTCTTACTTTGCGTTTTCCTTAGTGGCTCTTATTCTTCTTTTGGCACTGGCTTAAAAAGTTGGGCTGGTTAGGTGGATGCATCTAGCGCCATCATGCTAGAGTTGCACTGATCCTGCAACTGACGGTGTGACAGTTTGGTATCAGAGCGTGGTTTCGATCACCACTTTCTCTCAAACTCAAGTGGGGAGGTTGGCTGGGGTGGCACATTTGTTAAAAGATAATGCAGGTGTCCTAAGATGAGCTCAACAAGAACAGAAATCTCGTGTGGAACAAAAGGGTAAAAGCTTGTTCCATTCCGATTTCTCATACGAATACGAACTGTGAAAGTGTAGCCTATCGATCCTTTAGACCTTCAAAATTTGAAGTTAGAGGTGTCAGAAAAGTTACCATAGGGATAACTGGCCTGTGGCAGCCAAGCGTTCATAGCGACGTTGCTTTTTGATCCTTCGATGTCGGCTATTCCTATCAATGTGACGAACAATTCACCAAGTGTTGGATTGTTCACCCACCTATAGGGAACTTGAGCTGGGTTTAGGCAGTCACGAGATAGGTTAGTTTTACCCCACAGATGCTTGCGTCACGATAGTAATTCAACCTAGTACGAGAGGAACCATTGATTTGCACAATTGGTCATCGTGTTTGGTTGAAAAGCTAGTGGCGCCAAGCTACCGTGCGCTGGATTATGACTGAACCCCTCTAAGTCAAAATCTAAGCTAAAAGTGATGCATGCACCCTTCGCCTGATTGCTGACCTGAAGTAGGGGCCTCTCGGACCCCAAAGGCACGTGTCGTTGGCCAAGCCTGTGCAGCGGAGGAGCCTCGCGGGTTGCCTTGGAGTGTGATTCCCACCGAGTGATGGGTAGAATCAATTACATATGACTTAAATACACGACAGGGTATTGTAAGTGGCAGAGTGGCGTTACTACCATGATCCACTGAGATTCAGCCATTTGTCGCTTCGATATGTCCATCCCCCCTTCCCAAACCCCCACAACAATTGTTCCTCTCTTTTCGACAATTGATGCCCCAAGGTCTGAAATCATCCCTCAAGATAATAACTTGAAAAAAGAAGCAAGTCCTTTAGGCTTGTAGAGAATGAGAAACACAAAAGAAAAACCATTGGAAACATATTGAGAAGCATTGGGGAACCAAGTGTTACTCCAACAAAAAAAAAATATATATATATATATCTAATAGAAACTTGTCCCTCGATGCTGTCCCTTGGTAAAGTACTACCCAGTGAGTGAGCCAGGGGAGCTACATCACAAGGACATTGGACACGGGAAGCATGCCTCGGCAGCCCCCAGCAGGCATGGCATGGGCAGCTTGCCCAGCATGCGGCTGCGGTGGGCGTGCCAGCCAGGGCACTAGCGCCCATCACTCGCTAACCCCCTCCTCCAAGGCCCTCGACATGATGCCCAACGAGCGAGCCAACGGAGCCACATCACACGGACCTTGGGTATGGGAGGCATGCCTCGGCAGCCCCTAGCAGGCATGGCATGGTCTGCTTGCCCAGGGGAGCCACATCACAAGGACATTGGGCACAGGAAGCATGCCTCGGCAGCCCCCAGCAGGCATGGCATGGGCAACTTGCCCAGCATGCGGCTGCGGTGGGCGTGCCAGCCAGGGCACTAGCGCCCATCACTTGCTAACCCCCTCCTCCTAGACCCTCGATATGATGCCCAACGAGCGAGCCAATGGAGCCACATCACACAGACCCTGGGCATGGGAGGCATGCCTCGGCAGCCCCTAGCAGGCATGGCATGGTCTGCTTGCCCAGCGTGCGGCAGCGGTGGGCATGCTAGATAGGCCATGGGCGCCCATCGCGGGCCAACCCCCTCGTCCTTACCCCTCGACTTACTGCCTAGCGAGCGAGCTAGGGGAGCCACGTTGCACAGGCCCTATGCATGAGAGGCATGCCTCAGCAACCCCCAGCAGGCACGGCATGGGCAGCTTGCCCAGCATGCTGCAGTGGTAGGCGCGCTAACGAGGCCACGGGTGCTCATCGCGAGCTAGACCCCTCGTCCTTGTCCCTCAACATGGTGCCCAGCGAGCGAGCTAGGGGAGCGACGTCGCATGGCCCTTGGGCATGGAGACATGCCTCAGCAGCCCTCAGAAGGCACAGCATGGGTTGCTTGCCCAGTGTGCGGCAACAATGGGCACGTCAGCCAAGCCACGGGCTCCAATTGTGAGCAAACCCCCTCGTCCCTGCCTGTCGACTTACTGCCCAATGACCGATCTAGAGGAGCCACCTCGCATGGACTCTGGGCATAGGAGGCATGCCATGACGCCCTTAACAGGCGTGGCATGGGCTACTTGCCCAGTGTTCGGAAGCGATGGGTGCGCCAACCGCACCATGGGCGCCTATTGCGAGCCAGCCCCCTTGTCACTGCCCCTCGACTTATTGCCTAGTGAGCAAGCCAGGGGAGCTATGTCGCATGGACCTTGGGCATGGGAGGCATGCCTCGGCAGCCACTAGCAGCCACGACATGGGCTGCTTGCCAAATGTGCCGCACTAGTGGGCACGCTAGCCCAGCCACGGGCGCCCATTGCGAGCCAGCCCCATTGTTCCTGCCTTTTGACATGGTGCTCAACGTGCGAGCCAGGGGTGCCACAGCATTCCCCAGTAGGCCCGATGCCAGCCATGCCAGGGGCGCCCTAGGCGAGCCAGCCGCAAGCATGCTATGGGGCTTGACCCGTGCCGTGGGAGTTGATTTCATAGGCAAGCTGGTCGTGGCCGTGCCCCCTGGCTATGATGGTCCCTATGGGAAGCCATGAGGTGGCTGGAGGTGCGCTGGACAGGGCAGCCAGCAAGCACCCTAGACCAGGCAATGGCACAGCTGCCCTAGCCTGTTGGTTGCAATGCCCACTTGCAAAATTGGTATGAATTGCCTATCTTTTCATCATGGAATTGGTCCCAAAATGACTCAAATAAATCGCGTAATTCAAGAGGAGTCTGCCCCTGAAGTTTGGGATCATTTCGACTCACGGGCTATTTTTGATGATTTTTTCAATTTTCAGCTGTAGAAAATTCACTAAAAAAAATTTAGTGCCCAAAAAATTCTAAATTTTTTCTGGTGGTAGATGTGATTATTCTCCATTTATGTACAAAATTTAAGCTCAAAATTCCAAGTAAATAATTTTTTAGACCCATTATGACGACTCAGACATATTAATGTTTCCTCCTACCGGGAGTGAAATTTCATTTAAGACTCTTTAAGGGGGAGGTGGTCACCTAGCTTACTGGGTGCCAACAGGCCATGCGTGCCTCCCCCCTTACCCATCCCACGTGGGCAGGCGCTGGGCTTGGGCAACCCAGCGTGCATGGCATGGGCAGGGCGGCTTGCTGCCTTGCCCATCGAGCTGGTGGTGCGTGGCTGTGGCAACCACTAACGCTGCCAGGCAAGCGGCCGGTGACGTCAGCCAAAGAGTGTGGGATTATCGATCAGTAGCCAATAGAGTGGGGAAAACATGGGAAATGAAATCTGCTAAATTGTGGGCAAAAAAACGAGAAAAATCGTGGGATAATGAGCTAGGATGTGGCCAGACAAGCTCGACGGTATGGGCGGCGAAGCTAACGATGATGCATGCTACGCGAAGGCCAAATCACCGGGGAGATTTCGAGCTTGCAGAGTGCTTCGTCGCAAGCCCTTGAGGCGACGGACGTGGGGTTGGATCCGAACACTCAGGCTTGCCTAGGTGGACTCATTGCGCAACGCGATTGACAACACGATCGTCGGTCGTTAGCATCGAGCGAACCACACGGCCAGACTGGGCATTGCATGACACCCCTGCTGTCAAGGCCTCATTGATGGAAAAAATGTAAGAGATGAAATCCGCTAAATCGTGGGATAATGAGCTGGGATGTGGCTAGACAAGGTCGACAGTGTGGGCAACGAAGCTAAGGATGATGCATGCTACGTGAGGGCCAAATTGCTAAGGGGATTTCGAGCATGTAGAGTGCTTTGTCACAGGCCCTCGAGGTGACAGACATGGTGTTGGATCCCGACACTCAAGGTTTCTGAGGCGAACTCGTTGTGCAGCATGATTGACGACATTATCGTCGGCCGTTAGCATCGAGCGAGCCATACGGCCAGCTTGGGCACCGGGTGACACCCCTGCTACCAAGGCCTCGTTAAAGAATCGTCCCTTGTTATCGAAACAATTTCGCACTTAACGGCTTGGGTGCGACGACACTCGATGACCTGCATGATCGATGGGCCTTTCGCTCGTTGGCTTATAGCTCGTTTGGTGCTGTTGCTACCCATTTGTACGTGCGGCATGTGAGTGGTCATCTAGTCATGGGTGTTGGCAGGCTCTATGCTCCTGCATCAAACTGTCGGCTAGCACATCGCTTCAAACTAGACCCTGAGCCATAAGTTGGCTTTTTGTGGGTGACATCAGGACTTTATGTTGCATGCCTTCACAAACGAAATTCGATGATTCGAGTTGGTTGCACCATGTACCTTGCAGGCATGGGTGGAAGCCTAGGCCGGGCCTCATGTTCCAAGAGCAGCTTGCTTCAGCATGCAGCTGCTTTGGCACACAAGCGCTCAATCATCCCTTCAGGTGGGAAAAGTGTTGCAACAGGAGTGGCCTCGACCTCTGCCTATCTAAGTGAAGGCATTTGTCCCACGTCCCATCAATTTTGAACAACCATTGCGACAGCTTTGACCTCAGCAAGCCTTGCGGCACGCTTCGATCCTAGTTGGCACGGTGCCTCGAAGGATGCTACTTGGTTGATCCTACCAGTAGTCATATGCTTGTCTCAAAGATTAAGCCATGCATGTGTAAGTATGAACTAATTTAGACTATGAAACTGTGAATGGCTCATTAAATCAATTATAGTTTGTTTGATGGTACCTACTGCTCAGATACCCGTAGTAATTCTAGAGCTAATACGTGCAACAAACCCTGACTTCTGGAAGGGGTGCATTTATTAGATAATAGGTCGATCTGGGCTTCGCTCGTTGCTTTGATGATTCATGATAACTCAAGGATCACAAGACCATCGTGTCGGCTTCGCACCATTCAAATTTCTGCCCTATCAACTTTCGATGGTAGGATAGTTGCCTACTGTCAGACCATTGAATATGAGTACCAAGGCATAGGCATGGTGAGTCTTGCTCCATGCCCGGACGTACAAGTGTGGAGGACCATGCTAGCAAGGCAAAAACACATAAGTTAGATATGAAAACAAATGCAGGAGACTTGATGAGAAATTGAGTTTCGTACTTATAGTGACAAGATTCGCTGGTGAATTAGGAATGTCATAGAGCGAGGGCCTAGAACACATAAAGGGTGTTGGTCGATTTAGACACCAGGACGGTAGTCATAGAAGTCGAAATCCGCTAAGGAGTGTGTAACAACTCACCTGCCGAATCAACTAGCCCCGAAAATGGATAGCGCTAAAGCGCGCACCCTATACCCGGCCGTTGGGGCAAGGGCTAAGCCCCAATGAGTAGGAGGGCATGATGGTTGCTGCAAAACCCAGGGCACGAGCCCAATGAAGCTGCCATCAGTGCAGATCTTAGTGGTAGTAGCACATATTCAAATGAGAACTTTGAAGGCCGAATAGCGGAAAAGTTCCATGTGAACGGCACTTGCACATGGGTTAGTCGATCCTAAGAGACGGGGGAAGCCCATTGGATAGCGCCTCAACGCGAGCATTGAAAGAGGATCCAGTTAAAATTTTAAAACCGGGATGCGACGGCTGACAGTAATGTTAGAGGGTCCGAAGATGACAACGAGGTCCTCGAAAAGAGTTATTTTTTCTGTTTAACAGCCTACCCACCCTGGAAACGGCTCAGTCGGAGGTAGGGTCCAGCCGGTGGAAGAGCATCGCACGTCACGTGGTGTCTGATGTGCCCCCGACGACCCTTGAAAATCTGGAGGACAAGTGCCTCCCACGCCCCATCATACTCATAACCACATCAAGTCTCCAAGGTAAACAGCCTCTGGTTGATGGAACAATGTAGGCAAGGGAAGTCAACAAAATAGATCTGTAACCTTGAGAAAAGGATCGGCTCTGAGGGCTGGGCATGGGGGTCCCAGTCTCGAACTCGTCGACTATCGGTGGACTGCTCGAGCTGCTCCTACAGCGAGAGTGGGTCATCGCATGCTGGTCGGGGGACGGATTGGGAATGGTTCCTTCGGGGGCCTTCCCCGGGCGTCGAACAATGAACTCAGAACTAGTATTGACAAGGGGAATTTGACAATTTAATTAAAACAAAGCATTGCGATGCTCCCTACAGATGCTCATGCAATGTGATTTCTGCCCAGTGCTCTGAATGTCAAAGTGAAGTAATTCAACCAAGTGCGGGTAAACGGCGGGAGTAACTATGACTCTCTTAAGGTAGCCAAATGCCTCGTCATCTAATTAGTGACGCGCATGAATGAATTGACAAGATTCCCACTGTCTCGGTCTACTATCCAGCGAAACCACAGCCAAGGGAACGGGTTTGGCAGAATCAGCAGGGAAAGAAGACCCTGTTGAGCTTGACTCTAGTCTGACTTTGTCGGGTAGGGAGTTTGGTTGGGGCGGCACATCTGTTAAAAGAAAATACAGGTGTCTTAAGATGAGCTAAACGAGAACAAAAATCTCGTGTGGAATAAAAGGGTAAAAGCTCATTTGATTCGGATTTACAATACGAATACAAACCGTGAAAGTGTGGCCTATCGATCCTTTAGACCTTTGGAATTTGAAGCTAGAGTTATCAGAAAAGTTACTATAGAGATAACTGGCTTGTGGCATTCAAGCTTTCATAGCGACGTTGCTTTTTTATCCTTCGATGTCGGCTCTTCCTATCATTATGAAGTAGAATTCACCAAGTGTTGGATTGTTCACCCACCAATAGGGAGCGTGAGCTAGATTTAAACCGTCGTGAGATAGGTTAGTTTTACCCTATTGATGCGCTGGATTATGATGGAATGCTTTTAAGTTAAAATCCAAGCTAGAAGCGATGCATGCGCTCATCGCCCGATTGCCGATCTACAGTAGAGGCCTTCCAGCCCCCAAAGCCACATGTCGTTGGCCAGGCCTGCGCGACAGAGGAGCCTAGCGGGCTGCCTTGAAGTGTGATTCCTACCGAGTGTCGAGTAAATCATTTGTAGATGACTTAAATATGCGATGGGGCATTGTAAGTGGCAAAGTGGCCTTGCTGCCACGATCCACTGAGATTCAGCCCTTTGTCGCTTGGATTCGTCCCTCCCCCCTCCCGAACCTCTAAACCAATTGTCCCTCTCTTTTTGGCAATCAATGCCCTGAGGTTTGAAATCATCCCTCAAGATAGTGACCTGGAAAAAGAAGCAAGTCCTCTGGGCATGTAGAGATTGAGAAACACAAAGGAAAAACACTTGGAAACATATCGGGAAGCATTGGCGAACCAAGTGTTACTCCAATAATATATATATATATATATCTAACAGAAACTTATCCCTTGATGCTGCCCCTCGATAAAGTACTGCCCAGTGAGCAATCCAGGGGAGCCGTGTCACACAGACACTGGGCACGAGAGGCATGCTTCGGCAGCCCCCAGCAGGCACGGAATGGGCAGCTTGCCTGGTGTGCGGTAGCGGTGGGCGTACCAACCAAGCCACGGGCGCCCATCGCAAGCCAGCTCCTTCGTCCCTACCCCTCGACATTGTGCCCAGCGAGCGAGCTAGTGGAGTCGCATCGCACGGACCCTAAACACGGGAGGCATGCCTCGGTAGCTCCCAGTAGGCACAACATTGGCTGCTTGCCTAGTGTACAGTAGCGGTGTGCGTACTAGCTAGGCCACGGGCATCCATCACGAGCCAGCCCCCTCGTCCTTGCCCCTCGACTTACTGCTCAGTGAGAGAGCCAGGGGTGCCGCGTCCCATGGACCCTGGGTACGGGAGACATGCCTCGGCACACGGCATGGGTTGCTTGCCCAGCGTGCCGCGATGGCGGACACACCAGCCAGGCCACAGGTGCCCATCGCTAGCCAGCCCCCTCATCCCTACCCCCTTGACTTATTGCCCAACAAGCGAGCCAGGACAGTCGCATCGCACAAACCCTGGGCACGGAAGGCATGCCTCGGCAGCCCCCAGCAGGCACGGCATGGGCTGCTTGCCCAGCGTACGGCAGCGGTGGGCGCGCTTGCCAGGCCATGGACGCCCATCGCTAGCCAGCCCCCTTGTCCCTGCCCCTTGACTTATTGCCCAGCGAGCGAGCTAGGGGAGCCCAGCACCTGCCCATGTGGGATGGGCAAAGGGGTGAACCCAGCACGCGTGGCATGGATAGGGCGGCTTTCTTCCTTGCCCATCCAATCGGTGGTGCGTGGATGTGGCGGCCATTACCGTTGGCAGGCAAGCAGCCAGCGACATCGACCGAAGAGTGTGGGATGCCCGATCAATAGCCAACGGAGTGAGGAAAACGTGAAAAATGAAATCTGCTAAATTATGGGCAATGAAACAAAAAAAAAATCATGGGATAATGAGCTGGGATGTGGCTAGACAAGCTCCACGGTGTGGGCTACGATGCTAACGATGATGCATGCTACGCGAGGGCCAAATCGCTGGGGGGATTTCGAGCATGCTGAGTGCTTCGTCGTAGGCCCTCGAGACAGTGAACACAAGGATGAATCTCGACGCTCAGGCTTGCCTAGGCGGACTCGTTAGGTAACGCGATCGACGACATGATCGTCGACCGTTAGCATCGAGTGAGCCACACGGCCAGTCTGGGCACTACGTGACACCTCTGTTGCCAAGTACTCATCGTTGGGAAAAACATGGGAAACAAAATCCGTTAAATCATAGGATAATGAGTTAGGATGTGACTAGGCATGCTTGACGGCATGGGTAGTGAAGCTAATGATGATGCATGCTACGCGAGGGCCAAATCGCTGGGGGGATTTCGAGCATGCGGAGTGCTTCGTCGCAAGCCCTTGAGGCGATGGACACGTGGTTGGATCCCGACGCTCAGACTTGCCAAGGCTGACTCATTTTACAGTGCAATCGATAGCATGATCGTCCACCAATAGCATCGAGTAAGCCACACGGCCAATCTCGACATGGCGTGACACCTTAACTGCCAAGGCCTCATCGGTGGGAAAAATGTGGGAAACAAAATCCATTAAATCATGGGATAATGAGTTGGGATGTGGCTAGACAAGCAAGATGGTGTGGGTGGCGAAGCTAAAGATGATGCATGCTATGCAAGGGCCAAATCACTGGGGGGATTTCGAGCATGCAGAGTGCTTTGTCATAGGCCCTCAAGGTAGCGGACATAGGGTTAGATCCTGATGCTCAAGCTTGCCTAGACGGACTCATTAGGCAGCGCGATCAACCACACGATTGTCGACCGTTAGCATCGAGCGAGCCATACGGTCAGCCTGGGCACCGCGTGACACCCCTGTTGCCAAGGTCTCAACGATGGTGGATTATGATGGAATGCCTCTAAGTTAGAATCCGGGCTAGATAAAAGGTCGACATGGGCTTCGCCCGTTGCTCTGACGATTCATGATAACTCGACGGATCGCAAGGCCATCATGCCAGCGACGCATCATTCAAATTTTTGCCCTATCAACTTTCAATGATAGGATAGTTGCCTACTGTCAGACCCTTAAATCTAAGTGCCAAGGCATTGGCATGGTAAGTCCTATTCCATGCCTGGACCTACAAGTGTGCAGGGCCATGCTAGCAAGGCAAAAAAACATGAGTTAGATATGGGAACGAATGCGGGAGACTTGGTCAGAAATCGAGTTTCATACTCATAGTGGCGAGATATACTGATGAGCTGGGAATGTTATAGAGTGAGGGATGAAGCATACAAACAGACCCCACAAGCCCGCTTAAGGGGAAAGCGGCAGACATGCCTCAAGCAAGCACCAGCACATGGTGGTGCAAATATGTCAACTGACGGGAACACAGGGCAGAATCGGGGAACCCAGCTTGGCATGGATGGAAAGTCCAGCAAGTGAAGATATTCCACAAACAAAGGATATGGCTATTGGCTAGAGGAGGATCAAGGAGATAGAAGGATAAGAAAGAGATGTCTATCCTAAAAGCCAAGGGAGATAAGGCTCAAGAAGAGTCTTGAACGCAAATCAACTTCTCAAGCCTATCCAAACCAATTGAAAGCGGATAAGAAGGCTTAGAGAAGACTTCAAAGAAGGTGAGATCTTTGACTTAAGGAGAGTTCTTGTAGGGGAAGGATGCTATCCAAATATCCTTGACTCATGGAGAGTCCTTGTATGAGAAGGATGCTATCCAAATGGAGAGTCCTTACGGGAAGAGGATGCTATCCATATATCCTTAACTCATGAAGAGTCTTTGCGGGAAAAGGATGCTATCTGAAGATCCTTAACTCATGAAGAGTCCTTGTGGGGGAAGGATGCTATCTAATTTGAAAGATAAGCCTCAATGGAATAAAGATTCGTGATCAGGACTAGGTGGCCTATCCGAAAGACGTGGGATAACTAAGAAAGAGTGTTTGAGTAGGACACTGCTTAACTAGTATAAAAAAAGGGCTTTGGTTCAGTTATAAACACATTGAGTAATACAAACTCAAGTGTGTGGGTAGCTAGAGGCTTTGGGTACTCTTAAGGAGAGACCCTTCTTTCGTAATACTATCTCCTTACTTTGCTTTTACATGGTTGTTTCTTCTTCTTCGCTTGGCGTGGGTTTAGAAAGTTAGGCTGGCTAGGTGGACGCACTTAGCGCCATCACACTAGCGTTGCACTGATCCCACAACAGTTGACCTGACACTTACTATGGTGGTGACGGGTGACGGAGAATTAGGGTTTGACTCTAGAGAGGGAGCCTAAGAAATGGCTACCACATCTAAGGAAGGCAGCAGACGCGTGAATTAACCAATCCTGACACGGGGAGGTAGTGACAATAAATTACAATACTGGGCTCTTCGAGTCTGGTAATTAGAATGAGTACAATCTAAATCCCTTAATGAGGATCCATTGAAGGACAAGTCTGATGCCAGCAGCCGCGGTAATTCCAGCTCCAATAGCGTATATTTAAGTTGTTGCAATTAAAAAGCTCGTAGTTGGACCTTGGGATGGGTCGGTCGGTCTACCTACGGTGTGCACTGGTTAGCTTGTCCCTACTACCGATGATGGGCTCCTGGGCTTAATTAGCCGGGTTGTGCCTCTGGCACTGTTACTTTGAAGAAATTAGAGTACTCAAAGCAAGCCTACGGTCTGAATACATTAGCATGGGATAACATCATAGGATTTCGATCCTATTCTGTTGGCCTTTAAGATCGAAGTAATGATTAACAGGGACAGTCGTGGGCATTCGTATTTCATAGTTAGAGGTGAAATTCTTGGATTTATGAAAGACGAACAACTGCGAAAGCATGTGCCAAGGATGTTTTCATTAATCAAAAACGAAAGTTAGGGGCTCAAAGACGATCAGATACCTTCCTAGTCTCAACCATAAACGATGGCGACCAAGGATTAGCGGATGTTGCTTTTAGGACTTAACTGGCACCTTATGAGAAATCAAATTCTTTGGGTTCAAGGGGGAGTATGGTCGCAAGGCTAAAACTTAAAGGAATTGACGAAAGGGCACCACCAGGAGTAGAGTCTGCGGCTTAATTTGACTCAACACAAGGAAAATTAGGCCGGCTGATCCAAGCAAAAGACATTGTCAGGTAGGGAGTTTGGCTAGGGCAGCATATCTGTTAAAGGATAACATAGGTGTCCTAAGATGAGCTCAATGAGAACAAAAATCTCGTGTGCAACAAAAAGGTAAAAGCTCGTTTTATTCTAATTTGCAGTGCAAGTACGAACCGTGAAAGTGTGGCCTATCGATCCTTTAAACCTTCGAAATTTGAAGATAGAGGTGTTAGAAAAGTTACCACAGGGATAATTGGCTTGTGGCAGCCAAGCGTTCATAGCGACGTTGATTTTTTATCCTTCGATGTTAGCTTTTCCTATCATTGTGAGGCAGAGTTCACTAAGTGTTGGATTGTTCACCCACCAATAGGGAACGTGAGCTGGGTTTAGACCGTCATGAGACAGGTTTGTTTTACCCTACTATGCCCACGTCGTAATATAATTCAACATAGTACGAAAAGAACCATTGATTCGCACCATTGGTTATTGCGCTTGGTTGAAAAGCTAGTGGCGTAAAGCTACCGTTCGCTTGATTATGATTGAATGCCTCTAAGTCAGAATCTAGGCTAGAAGTGATGCATGCACCCATCGCTCGATTGTCAACCTGCAGTAGGGGCCTCCTGGTCCCCAAAGGCACGTGTCATTGGCCAAGCCCACGCGGTCGAGGAGCCTTGTGAGCTGCTTGAAGTGTGATTCCCATTGAGCGACGGGTAGAATCATTTGCAGAAGAATTAAATATGCGACGGGGTATGGTAAGTGGCAAAGTGCCCTTGCTTCCACGATCCACTGAGATTCAACCCTCTGTCGTTTCGATTCGTTCCTCCCCCCCCCCCCCCCCCCCCGGAACCCCCACAACAATTGTCCCTCTCTTTTCAGCAATCAATGCCTCGAGGTCTGAAATCGTCCTCAAGATAATGACTTGGAAAAAGAAGCAAGTCCTTTGGGCTTGTGGAGAATGAGAAACACAAGGAAAAACACTTGGAAACATATCGAAAAGCATTTTACTCCAATAAAAAAAAATATATATATATATAACAGAAACTTGTCCCTCGATGTTGTTCCTTGGTAAATTACTGCCCAATGAGCGAGCCAGGGACGTCGTGTCACACGAAAATTGGGCACCTTGCCCAGTGTGCGACAGTAGTGGGCACACTAGCCAGGCCACTGGCGCCCATCGCCTTACCAGCCCCCTCGTCCCTGATCCTCGACATGGTGCCCAATGAGTGAGCCAGGGAAGCCGTGTCACACGGACCCTGGGCATGTGAGGCATGCCTCAGCAGCCCCCAGTAGGCACGGCATGGGCTGCTTGCCCAGCGCGGTAGTGGTTGGCGCGCCAGCTAGGCCATCGGCACCTATCGCGAACCAGCCTCCTCGTCCCTACCCCTCGACTTATTGCCCAGCGAGCGAGCCAGGGGAGCCACATTGCACAGACCCTGGGCACGGGAGGCATGCCTTGGCAGCCCCTAATAGGCATGGCATGGCTGCTTGCCCAGCATGCGGCAGCGGTGGGCGCGCCAGCTAGGCCACGGGTACCCATATCGAACCAGCCCCCTTGTCCCTGCCCCTCGACTTACTACCCAGCGAGTGAGCTAGGGGAGCTGTGTCGTATAGACCCTGGGCACGGGAGGCATGCGTCGGCAACCTAGAGCAGGCATGGCATGGGCCAAGTGCCCCGCGTGAGGCAGCAGTGTGTGCGCCAACCAGGACAATAGTGCCCATCAAGGGCTGACCCCGTCGTCCTTGTCCCACGATGTAGTGCCCAGCGAGGGAGCCAGGGAAGCCGCATCGCATGGACCTTGAGAATGGGAGGCTTGCCTCGATAGCCCCCAGCAATTACGACATGGGCTAAGTGCCCAGCGTGCGGCAGCGGTGGGCGCACCAGCCAGGCCAGTGGCACCCTTTACGAGCGAGCCCCCTCTTCCCCAAACCTCGACATAGTGCCCAGCAAGCGAGCCAGGGGAGCCACGTCGCATGGACCTGGGCAAGGGAGGCATGCCTCGGCAGCCCCCAGCAAGCACAACATGGGCCTTGTGCCCAGCATTCAGTAGCGGTGGGCACGCCAGCTAGGCTAGTGGCACCCATCGCGAGCCAGCCCCCTCATCCCCGAACCTTGACATAGTGCCCAGCGAGTGAGGCAAGAGAGCCGCATCCGACGGACCCTAGGCAGGGGAGGCACGCCTCAGAAGCCCCCGATAGCCACAACATGGGCCAAATGCCCAGCGAGTGGCAGTCGTGGGCGCGCCAGCCAGGCCAGGGGTGTGCATCAAGAGCCAGCCCCTTTGTCCTCGACCCTCGATGTAATGCCTAGCGAGCGAGCCAGGGGAGCCACATTGCATGGACACTGGGCACAGGAGGCATGACTCGGCAGCCCCGGTAGGCACGGCATGGGCCAAGTGTCGAGCATGCAGTAGTGGCGGGCGTGCCAGCCAGGCCAGTTGCGCCCATCGCGAGCTAGCCCCCTCGTCCGACATAGTGCCTAACGAGCGAGCCAGGGGAGCCACATCGCATAGACCTTGGGCATAGGAGGCATGCCTCAACAGCCCCTAGCAGGCACAGCGTGGGCTGCATACCCAGTGTGCTGCCGCGGTGGGCACGCCAGCCAGGCCACTGGTGCCCATCACGAGCTAGCCCCGTCGTCCGTGCCCCTGGATGTAGTTCCCAGCGAGCGAGCCAGGGGAGCCACGTCGCACAGACCCTAGGCAATGGTGGCATGCCTCAGTAGCCCCCAGTAGTCTCAACATGGGCCAAGTGCCCAGCATGCGGCAGCGATGGGCACACCAGCCATGCCACTAGCGCCCATCGCGAGCCAACCCCCTCGTCCTTACCCCTTGACATAGTGCCTAGCGAGCGAGCCAGGGGAGCTGTGTCGCATAGCCCTTGGGCACAAGAGGCACATATCGGCAGCCCCTTGCAGGCATGACATGGGCCAAGTGCCCAATGTGTTGCAGCGGTGGCGCCCGTGGCCTGTTGTGAGCTAGCCCCCTCATCCCTGCCCCTCGACTTGGTGCCCAGCCAGCGAGCCAGCAGACCCACATCGCACGGACCTTGGGCTTGAGAGGCATGCCTTGAAAGCCTAAAGCGGGCATGGAAAGGGCCAAGTGCTTAGCGTACGGCTGCGGTGGGCACGTTAGCCGTGCTAGTGGGGCGCATCGCGAGTGAGCCCCGTCGTCCCTGTCCCTCATCGTAGTGCCCAGCAAGGGAGCCAAAAGAGCCGTGCCGCACGGACCCTGGGCACTGGAGGAATGCCTAGGCTACCCCAAGCAGGCACCAGCCAGGCTACAGGCACCCATTACGAGCCAACCCCTCGTCCCTGCACCTCAACATGGTGCCCAGAGAGCGAGCCAGAAGAGCCACCTCACACGAACCCTGGGTACAGGAGGCACGCATCGGTAGCCCCCAGCAGGCACGGCATGCGCCAAGTGCCCAACGTGCAGAAGTGGTGGGCGCGCCAGCCAGGCTACTAGCGCCCATTGTCGGCCAGCCCCGTCGTCCCTGCCCCTCAATGTAGTGTCCAGCGAGCGAGCCAGGGAAACTGCATCGCACGGACCCTGGGCATGATAGGCAGGCCTCGGAAGCCCCCAGCAGGCACAGCAAGGGCTGCTTGCCCAGTGTGCAGTAGTGGTGCGCACGCCAGCCGGGCCATAGGCGCCCATCGTGAGGCTGCCCCCTCATCCCCGACACTCGATGTAATGCTCAACGAGTGAGCCAAGGGCACCGCGTCGCACTATCCCTGGGCACGGGAGGCATGCCTCGACAGCCTCCAGCAGGCACGGCAAGGGCTGCTTGCCCAGCATACTGCAGCGGTGGGGGCGCCAGCTAGGCCATGCCCATAGCGAGCCAGCCCCCTCGTCCCTAACACTCGATGTAGTGCCCAGCTAGCGAGCCAGGAGAGCCGCGTCGCATGAACCCTTGGCTCAGGAGGCACGCGACGGTAGCCCCCAGCAGGTACGACGTGGGCCAAGTGCCTGGCGTACGGCAGCGGTGGGTGTCGCAGCCACGGCCACTGGCACCTATCGTGAGCCAGGCCCGTTGTCCTTAGCTCTCGATGGGGTGCCCAGTATGCAAGCCAGGGGAGCCGCATCCCATTGACTCTGGGCATGGGAGGCACACCTCAACAGCCCCCAACAAGGACCAAGTGCCAAGCGTGCGACAGCTGTGGGCGTGCCAGCCAGTCCAGTGGTGCCCACTAGTACCAAGCTCCCTCATCCCAGCGAGCGAGCCAGGGGAGCCACGTCACACGAACATAGGGCACAGAAGTCATGCCTCGGCAGCCCCTAGCAAGCACGGCAAGGGTTGGTTGCCCAGTGTGCAATAGCAGTGGCCGCGCTAGCTGGGCCACGGGGGCCCATCGCGAGCCAGCTCCATTTTCCCTGCCCCTCGACGTAGTGCCCAGCATGCGAGCCACGTGAGCCGCGTCGCACAAACCCTGGGCACAGGAGTCATACCTCGGCAGCCCCTAGCAGGCATGGCAAGGCCTAGCCATAGGTGCTTATAATGAGCCAGCCCTTTCCTCCTTGCCCCTCGACCTGGTGCCCAGCATGCGAGCCACGGAAGCTGCTTCGCATGGACCCTTGGCACGGGAGACATACCTTGGCAAGCCCTAGCAGGCATGGCATGGGCTGCTTGCCCAGCATGCGGCAACAGTGTGCGCGCCAGTCAGACCACGGGCTCCCATTGCGAGATGGCCCCCTCGTCCCTGCCCCTCGACATGGTGCCCAGCGAGCAAGCTAAGGGGGCCACGTCGCACAGACCATGGGCACGGGAGGCTCGCGTGTGGCTACGACGAGCACACCAGCCAAGCCACGGGCACCCATCGCTAGCCAACCCCCTCGTGCCTGACACTCGACGTAGGGCCTAGTGAGGGAAATAGGGGAGTCGCGAACCCTGGGCACGAGAGGCACGCCTCAGCAGCCCCTAGCAGGGACTAATTGCCCAGTGTGCGCCAGTTGTGGGTGTGCCAGCCACTCCAGTGGTGCCCATCACTACCAAGCTCCCTTGTCCTTGACCCTCGACGTAGTGCCCAGCGAGCGAGCCAGGGGAGCCACGTCACATGGATATAGGCTATGGGAGTCATGCCTCGGTAGCCCCCAGCAGGCACGGCAAGTGCTGGTTGCCCAGCGTGCGGCAGCGGTGGGTGCGCCAGGCAGGCCACAGGCGCCCATTGCTAGCTTGTACCCTCGTCCCTGACATTCGACGTAGTGCCTAGCAAGTGAGCTAGGGGAGCCGCGTCGCACGGACCTTGGGCATGGGAGGCATGCCTCGGTAACCCCTAGCAAGCACAGCATGGGCTGCTTGCCTAGCGTGCGACAGCGGTGGGCATGCCAAGCATGCCACGGGCGCCCATCGCGAGGCAGCCCCGCCATCCCTGCCGCTCAACGTAGTGCCCAGCAAGCGAGCCAAGGGAGCAGCGTCGCACGGACCCTGGGCATGGGAGGCAAGCCTCGGCAGCCCCCTGTAGGTACAACAAGGGTTACTTGCCCAACGTACGACAGCTGTGGGAGTACTGGAAGGCCACGGGCGCCCATCGCGAGCCAGCCCCTCGTCCCTAACGTTCGACGTAGTGCCCAGCGAGCGAGCCAACGAAACTGCGTCTCACGGACCTTGGGCACGGATGGCATGCCCCGACTGCCCCCAGCAGGCACGGCATGGGCCAAGTTCCCAGTGTGCGACAACTAAGGACGCACCAGCAAGGCCAGTGGTGCCCTTCGCTACCTAGCACCCTTGTCTCCAACACTTGACGTAGTGCCCAGCGAGCGAGCCCGGGGAGCCATGTCGACCAGACACTAGGCATGGGAGGTATGCCTTGGCAGCCCCCAACAGACACAGCATGGGAAAAGTGCCAAGTGTGCGACAGCGGTGGGCACTCCAGCCAGACCACGGGATCTTATCACGAGCCAGCCCCCTCATCCCTTACCCTTGATGTAGTGCCAAGCGAGCGAGCTAGGGGATCCGTGTCGCATGGACCCCGGCCACGGGTGGCATGCCTCGGCAGCCCACAGCAGGCATGGCGTGGGAAACGTTTCTGGCATGTGGCAGCTGTGGGTGCACCAGGCAGGCCCGAGGCGCCTATCACGTGCCAAGGCCCTCGTCTTTGACCCTTGAAGTAATGCCCAGTGAGCGACCCAACGGAGCCACGTCGCATGAACTCTAGGTAAGGGAGACATGCCTCAGCAGCCCCCAGCAGGCACGGCGTGGGTTGCTTGCCATGTGTGCAGCAGTTGAGGATGCACTAGCCAGGTCAGTGGTGCCTATCGCTGCCCAGTACCCTTGTCCCCGACCCTCGACGTAGTGCCCAGTGAGCGAGCCAAGGGAACCACATCACACGAACATAGGGCACGGAAGTCATGCCTCGGTCTCCCCCAGCAGGCACGGGAAGTGCTGGTTGCCCAGTGTGCGGCAGCAGTGGGCGCGCCAGGCAGGCCAAGGCGCATGTTACGAGCCAGCCCTCTCATCCTTAACATTCGACGCAGTGCACAGCGAGTGAGCCAGGGGTGCCACGTCGCATGGACCCTGGGCACGGGAGGCTTGCCTCGGCAACCCTGAGTAGGCATGGCATGGGCTGCTTGCCCAGCGTGTGGCAGCAGCGGGCACGCCAGGCAAGCCAATAACGCCTATCGCGAGCTAGCCCCCTAGTCGTCAACCCTCGAAGTAAAGTAAAACGGGTGAGCCAGCGAAGCCGCGTCGCTCGAACACTGGGTATGGGAGGCATGCCTCGATAGCCCCCAGCAAGTACGGCATGGCCTACTTGCCCAGCGTGCAGCAGCGGTGGGCGAGCCAGCCAGGCCACGGGCGCCCATCGCAAGCCAGCCCTTTCGTTGCTGTACCTCGAGTCGTAGTGCCCAACGAGCGAGCCAGGGGAGCCGTGTCGCACTGACCATTGGCAAGGCCACGGGCGCCCATCGCAAGCCAGCCACTCGACATAGTGCCCAGCGAGCGAGCTAGGGAAGCCGTGTAGCACGGAACCTGGGCACAAGTGGCATGCCTCGACA
Source organism: Moringa oleifera (assembly GCA_021397835.1). Classification (NCBI taxonomy): domain Eukaryota; kingdom Viridiplantae; phylum Streptophyta; class Magnoliopsida; order Brassicales; family Moringaceae; genus Moringa; species Moringa oleifera. The sequence continues at coordinate 6,940,351 of JAJFZO010000229.1, forward strand.
ACCGCCAGCAGGTACGGCATGGCCTGGTTGCCTTGTGTGCAGCAGTGGTGGGCGCTTGCCAGGCCATGGGTGCCCATCGCAAGCCAGCCCCTTCGTCATCGCACCTCGACATAGTTCCCAGCAAGCGAGCGAGGGGAGCCGTGTCGCACAGACCCTTGGCAAGGCCACGGGCGCCCATCGTGAGCCAGGTCCCTCATCTCTGTAGCTCGATATAGTGCCAATGAGCGAGCCAGGGGAGCCGCATCACACAGACCTTGGGCATGGGAAGCATGCCTCGGCAGCCCCTAGCAGGCACGGCTTGGGCTGGTTACCCACAGTGCGGCAGTAGTGGTCGCGCCAGCCAGGCCACGGGCACCCATCGTGAGCCAGCCCCTCGACATATTGCCAGGCGAGTGAGCCAGGGAAGCGGTGTCGCATAGACCCTGGGCACGGGAGGCACGCCTTGGCAACCCCCAGCAGGCACGGCATGGGCTACTTGCCCAACGTGTGGCAGTGGTGGGCGTGGTAACCAAGCCACTTGCGTCCATCACGAGCCAGCACCTCGACATAGTGCCCCGCGAGCGAGCCAGGGAGCCATGTCGCACGGACCCTTGGCACGGGAGGCATGCCTTGGCAGACCCAAGCAGGTACGACATGGGCTGCTTACCCAGCTTGCGATAGCGGTAGGTGCGACTACCAGGCCACGGGGGCCCATCACGAGCCAGCCCACTCATCCCTGCCTCTCGACATAGTGCCCAGCGAACGAGCCATGGGAGCCGCATCGCACCGACCCTAGGCACAGGAAGCATGCCTCGACAGCCCCTAGTGGGGGCGGCATGGGCGGCTTGCCTAGGGTGCGGCACCGGTGGGTGCGCCGGCCAGGCCACGGGCACCTATCACGAGCCAACCCCGCGACATAGTGCCCAGCAAGCGAGGCAAGGAAGCCACGTCAAATGGACCCTTGGACACGAGAGGCATGCCACGGCAGCCCCTAGCAGGCGTGACATGTGCTGGTTGCTCGGCTTGCGATAGCGGTTGGTAGGCCAGCCTGGCCATGGGTGCCCATCACAAGCCAGCCCTATCGTCCCTGTCCCTTAACGTAGTCCCCAGTGATCGAGCTAGGGGAGCCACATTGCACAGACCATGGGCATGAGAGGCAGGCCTCAGCAGCCCCCAGCAAGAATGGCATGGGCTGCTTGCCCAGCGTGACGCAGCAATGGGTGCGCCAGCCAGGCCACGGGCACCCATCATGAGCCAGCCCCTAGACATAGTGCCCATCGAGCAAGCCAGGGGAGCCGCATTGCATAGACCTTGGGCACGGGAGGCATGCCTCGACAGCCCCTAGCAAGCACAGCATGAGCTGCTTGCTTAGTGTACGGGAGCAGTGGATGCACCAACCAGACCATGGGCGCCCATCGGGAGCCAGTCCCCTCGACGTAGTGCCCAAGAAGTGAGCCAAGGGAGCTGCATTGCACAGACATTGGTTACGGGGGGCACGCCTCTGCAGGCACGGCATGGGCTGCTTGCCTAGCATGCAGTAGCGGTGGCGTGCCAGCCAGGCCGCGGGCGCCCATCCTGAGCCATCCCCCTCATCCCTAGCCCTTAACTTACTCCCCAGCTTCTGAGCTAGGGGTGCCACAATAGTCCCTAGCAAGCATGGCGCCAACCTTGCTAGGGGCACCCCACACGAACCAGGCGCGAGCATGATGTGAGGCTCGGCACATGCTGTGGGCGTTGATTTCATGGGCAAGCTGGGCTTGGCTATGTCCTCTGGCTGTGATGGACCCTGAGGCCAGCCATGGGGTGGCTGGAGGTACGTAGGACAGGCAGAGGCACAGCTACCCCAGCCTGCTGGCCGCAATGATCAGTAGCAAAATTGATGTGAATTTGCAGTCTTTCGATCATGGAATTGGTCCCAAAATGACTCAAATAAATCATGTAATTTATAAGGAGTCTACCTCTGAAGTTTGGGATCATTTTGATTCATGAGCTATTTTTGATGATTTTTTCAATTTTTTGCTATAAAAAATTCATTAAAAAAATTTATTACCCAGAAAATTTTGAAATTTTTTTTGGTGGTAGATATGATTATTCTTCATTTATGAACAAAATTTTAGCTCAAAATTTCAAGTAAATGATTTTTTAGACCCATTATGACGGCTCAAACATGTTGACATTTCCTCTTACCGGGAGTGAAATTTCATTTAAGACTCTTTAGGGGGGAGGTGGTCACCAAGCTTGCTATGTGCCAATGGGCCATGCGTGCTCCCCCCTGCCCATCCCACATAGGCAAGCACTGGGCTTAGGGAACCCAGCGTACATGGCATGGGCAAGGTCGCTTGCTGCCTTGCGCATCCAGTCGATGGTGCGTGGTTGTGGCGGCCACCACGCACCACCGGCTATGGTTGTGGTGCGTGGTTGTGGTGGTGCGTGGTTGTGGCATCCAACGATGATGCATGCTACACGAGTGCCAAATCGCTGGGGGGAATTTCGAGCATGCGGAGTGCTACATTGTAGGATCCCGACACTGAGGCTTATCTAGGCAAACTCATTGTGCAACGCGATCGATGATTCGATCATCGACCGTTAGCTTCGAGCGAGCCACATGGCTAGCTTGGGTACGACGTGACACCCCTGCTACCAAGGCCTCATTGATGGTCCCTTGCTATTGAAGAATGGTCCCTCGCTATCAAAACAATTTCACGCTTACCAGCTTGGGTGTGGCGGCACTCGACGACCTGCATGATTGATGGACCTTTCGCTCATCTATACGTGCTATTGCTGCCCATTTGTACGTACGGCATGTTAATGGTGATCTAGTCATGTGCATTGGCAAGCTCCATGCTCCCGCATCGAACTGTTGGCTAGCATGTCGCTTCAAGCTCGACGCCGAGCCATACGTTGGCTTTTTGTGGGTGACATCGAGATCCTGTGTTGTGTGCCTTCACAAACAAAATTTGATGATTCAAGGCAGCTATCTTTGTACCATGTCCCTCACGGGCATGGATGGAAACCTCAGCCGGGCCTCGTGCTTCAAGTGCGGCTTGCTTCAGCATGTGGTGGCTTTGGCACACGAGCGCTCGATTGTCCCCTCAGGTGCGAAAAGTGTTACGACAAGAGTGGCCTCAACCTCTGCCTATCCAAGCGAAAGCATTTGTCCCATGTCCCATCAGTTTTGTACAACGACCGCTACAGCTTTGGCCTCAAGGAGCCTTGCGGCACGGTTTGGTCCTAGTTAGCACAACGTCTCGAAGGATACTACCTGGTTGATCCTGCCAGTAGTTATATGCTTGTCTCAAAGATTAAGCCATGCATGTGTAAGTATGAACTAATTCAGACAGTGAAACTTCGAATGGCTTATTAAATCAGTTATAGTTTGTTTGATGGTACCTACTACTCGGATAACTATAGTAATTCTAGAGCTAATACATGCAACAATCTTCGACTTCTAGAAGGGGTGCATTTATTAGATAAAAAGTCGATGCGGGCTTTGCCCATTGCTCTGATGATTCATGATAACTCAACGGATCGTAAGGCCATCGTGCCGATAATGCATCATTCAAATTTCTGCCCTATCAACTTTTGATGGTGGGATAGATGCCTACTATGGTGGTGATGGGTGACAGAGAATTAGGGTTCAATTCCGAAAGATGAACCTAAGAAATGGCTACCACATCCAAGGAAGGCAGCAGGCATGCAAATTACACAATCCTAACACGGGAAGGTAGTGACAATAAATAACAATACTAGGCTCTTCGAGTCTGGTAATTGGAATGAGTACGATCTAAATCCCTTAACGAGGATCCATTGGAGGGCAAGTTTGACGCCAGCAACCACTGTAATTCCAGCTCTAATAGTGTATATTTAAGTTGTTGCAGTTAAAAAGCTCATAGTTGGACCTTAGGATGGGTTGGCCAGTCCGCCTACGGTGTGCACCGGTTGGCTCGTCCCTACTGTCAGCGATGCACTCCTGGCCTTAATTGGCTGGGTCGTGCCTCTGGTGTTGTTACTTTGAAGAAATTAAAGTGCTCAAAGCAAGCCTACGCTCTGAATACATTAGCAAGGGATAACATCATTGGATTTCGATCCTATTTTGTTAGCCTTTGGGATCGGACTAATGATTAATAGGGACAGTCGGGGGCATTCGTATTTCATAGTCAGAGGTGAAATTCTTGAATTTATGAAAGATGAACAACCGTGAAGGTATTTGCCAAGGATGTTTTCATTAATCAAGAATAAAAGTTGGGGGCTCAAAGACGATCAGATACCGTCCTAGTCTCAACCATAAATGATGCCGACCAGGGATTAACGGATGTTGCTTTTAGGACTCTGTTGGCACCTTATGAGAAATCAAAGTCTTTGGATTCTGGGAGGAGTATAGTCACAAGGCTAAAACTTAAAAGAATTGATGGAAGGGCACCACCAAGAGTGGAGCCTGCGGCTTAATTTGACTCAACACAAGGAAACTTACCAGGTCCAGACACAGTAAGGATTGACAGACTGAGAGTTGTTTCTTGATTCTGTGGGTGGTGGTGCATGGCCATTCTTAGTTAGTGGAGCGATTTTTCTGGTTAATTCCTTTAAGGAACGAGACCTCAGCCTGCTAACTAGCTACATGGAGGTGATCTTCCATGGCCAGCTTCTTAGAGGGACTATGGCTGCCTAGGCCAAGGAAGTTTGAGGCAAGAACAGGTCTGTGATGCCCTTAGATGTTCTGGGCCGCACGTGCGCTACACTGATGTATTCAACGAGTTTATAGCATTGGCCTATAGGCCTGGGTAATTCTTGAAATTTCATCATGATGGGGATAGATCATTGCGATTGTTGGTCTTCAATAAGGAATTCCTAGTAAGCGCAAGTCATCAGCTCGCGTTGACTACGTCCCTGCCTTTTGTACACACCGCCTGTCACTCTTATCGATTGAATGGTCCGGTGAAGTGTTCACATCACGACGATAAGGGCCGTTCACTACTAGCGACATTACGAGATGTCCACTGAACCTTATCATTTAGAGGAAGGAGAAGTCGTAACAAGGATTCCGTAGGTGAACTTGTGGAAGGATCATTGTCGAAAACTCGCTCAACGAAACGACCCGTGAACACATTGTAAACACACCAGCGAGGCGGAGAGCTCTCGAGCCCCTCGTCCCACCTCGCTCGGCAAAGGTGGGCAGGCTTGCGCCCAAGCCTCTCATTGGGCGTAAGAACAAAACCCACAGCGTGAGATGCGCCAAGGAACTCGAACGAAAAAGCATGCCCCAGTCGTCCCTTCGAGGAGGGGAGAGACCATCGCAGGGGCAGATGTTGGCCTTCCATGCGCCTTTAGCTCACAGTTGGCCTAAAAAAGAGCCTCGAGCAACACCGCATCACAGCTTGGCGGTAGTGGAGAAAGCCTTGTGTTCCCTTATGCGTGCATCGCTCGCTCGCGGCTCATGGAACCAACGATCGATCGATCAAGATGCGACCCCAGGTCAGGCGGGACCAACCACTGAGTTTAAGCATATCAATAAGCGGAGGAAAAGAAACTAATAAGGATTCCCTTAGTAACGGCAAGCGAACCGAGAAAAGCCCAGCTTGAAAATCGTGTGCCCTCGACGCCCGAATTGTAGTCTGGAGAAGCGTCCTTAGCGACGTACCGGGGCCCTAGTCCCCTGGAAAGGGGTGCCAAAGAGGATGAGAGCCCCATCTCATCCGGACCCTATCGCACCATAAGGCATTGTGGATGAGTCAGATTGTTTGGGAATGCAGCCCCAATAGGGTGGTAAATTTCGTCCAAGGCTAAATATGAGCAAGAGACCGATAACGAACAAGTACCGTGAGGGAAAGATGAATAGGACTTTGAAAAGAGAGTTTAAGAGTGCTTGATATTGTAGGGAAAGAAGCAGATGGGGGCCGGCGATGCACCTCGGTCAGATGTGGAATGACCACGAGCCGATCTGTCAGTTGACTCGAGGTGCGGATTGACGTGGATTGCGAGGATGGCCGTATCACGAGCCTTTAATACGCTCGCGGAGACGTCATCGTCGAGATCGTGGCTGGTAGCATGCGCCATCGCGGCAATGCTTCGACACCTGCACGCTCCTGGCGTCGGCCAACGGGCTCCTCATTTGACCCGTCTTGAAACACAGACCAAGGAGTCTAACATGCATGCGAGTCAACAGGTGTGTAAGCCCGTAAAGTGCAAGGAAGTTGATTGGCAAGATCCCTCGCGGGTGCACCGTCGACCGACCTTGATATTTTGAGAAGGGCTCGAGTGCGAGCATGTCTGTCGGGACCCAAAAGATGGTGAACTATGCTTGAGCAGGGCGAAGCCAGAGGAAACTCTGGTGGAGGCCCGCTGCGATATTGACATGCAAATCATTCATCTAACTTAGGTATAAGGGTGAAAGTCTAATTGAACCATCTAGTAGCTGGTTCACTCTGAAGTTTCCCTTAGGATAGCTGGAGCTCAGATGTGAGTTCTATCGGGTAAAGCCAATGATTAGAGGCATCGGGGGCATAATGCCCTCGACTTGTTCTCAAACTTTAAATAGGTAGTACGGGGTGACTGCTTCGTTAAGCCGTGCCATGAAATCAAGAGCTCCAAGTGGGCCATTTTTGGTAAGCAGAACTGGTGATGCGGGATGAACTGGAAGCCGGGTTACAGTGCCCTACTATGCGATAACCTAGAACCCACAAATGGTATTGGTCGATTAAGATAGCAGGACGGTGGTCATGAAAGTTGAAATCTGCTAAGGAATATGTAACAACTCTCCTGCCAAATCAACTAGCCTCGAAAATGGACAACGCTGAAGTGCGCAACCTATACCCAGTCATTGGGGCAAGGGCTAAGCCCCAATGAGTAGGAGCCCGAGTGAAACGACCATCACAGAACCGGGGCAGGAGCCCAAGCGCAGCGGCCATCGGTGCAGATGTTGGTGGTATTAGTAAATATTCAAATGAGAACTTTAAAGGTCGAAGAGGGGAAACGTTTCATGTGAATGGCCTTGCACATGGGTTAGTTGATCTTAAGAGACGAGAGAAGCCCGTCGGATAGCGCCTTGACGCAAGCTTCGAAAGGGGATCTGATTAAAATTTTGGAACTGGGACGTGGCAGCTAACAGTAAAGTTAGAGAGTTCAGAGACGTTGACGGGGGCTCCAAAAGAGTTATCTTTTCTATTTAACAGCCTACTCACCCTAAAAACAGCTCAGTCGGAGGTAGGGTCTAGCGGCTGGAAGAGCATCGCACATCGCATGGTGTCCGATGCACCCCCAGTGGCCCTTGAAAATTCGGAGGATCGAGTGCCTCCCATGCTCAATCGTACTCATAACTGCATCAGGTCTCTAAGGTGAACAACCTCTGGTCGATGGAACAATATAGGTAAGGGAAGTCGGCAAAATGGATCTGTAACCTTAGGAAAAGGATTGCCTCTGAGGGCTGGGCACGAGGGTCATAGTCCCGAACCCGCCTGCTATCGGTGGACTGCTCAAGTTGCTCCTAGCACGAGAGCAGGTCACCACGTGTCGATCAGGGGACAAACTAGGAACGGTTCCTTCGGGGGCCTTCCCCGGGCGTCGAACAACCAACTCAGAACTGGTACGGACAAGAAGAATCTGACTGTTTAATTAAAACAAAGCATTGTGATGGTCCCTATGGATGCTCATGCAATGTGATTTTTGCCCAGTGCTCTGAATGTCAAAGTGAAGAAATTCAACCAAGCATGGGAAAACAGTGGGAGTAACTATGACTCTCTTAAGGTTACCAAATGCCTCATCATCTAATTAGTGACGCGCATGAATGGATTAGTGAGATTCCCACTGTCCCTGTCTACTATGTAACGAAACCACAGCCAAGGGAACGGGCTTGGCAGAATCAGCGGGGAAAGAAGACCCTATTGAGCTTGACTCTAGTCTGATTTTGTGAAATGACTTGAGAGGTGTAGGATAAGTGGGAGCTAAAAACGGTGAAAGTGAAATACCACTACTTTTAACGTTATTTTACTTAATCCGTGAATCAGATGTGGGGCGTCGCCTTTTTTTTTGGACCCAAGGTCGGCTTCGACCAGCCAATCCAGGCAAAAGACATTGTTAGATGGGGAGTTTGGCTGGGGCGGCACATCTGTTAAAGGATAACACAAGTGTCCTAAGATGAGCTCAACAAGAACAGAAATCTCGTGTGGAACAAAAGGGTAAAAGCTTGTTTGATTTTGATTTCTAGTATAAATACGAACCATGAAAGAGTGGCCTATCAATCCTTTAGACCTTCAAAATTTGAAGCTAAAGGTGTCAGAAAAGTTACCACAGGGATAATTGGCTTGTGGCAGCCAAGTGTTCATAGCGACGTCACTTTTTGATCCTTCGATGTCGACTCTTCCTATCATTGTGAAGCAAAATTCACTAAATACTGGATTGTTCACCCACCAATAGGGAAGTGAGCTGGGTTTAGACTATCATGAGACAGGTTTGTTTTACCTTACTGATGCCTGCGTCGCGATAGTAATTCAACCTAGTATGAGAGGGACCATTGATTCGCACAATTGGTCATCGCGCTTGGTTGAAAAGCCAGTGGCGCAAAGCTACCATGCATTAGATTATGATTGAATGCCTCTAAGTCAGAATCTGGGCTAGAAGCAATGCATGCACCCGTTGTCCAATTGCCGACCTGTAGTAGGGGCCACCCGGCCCCCAAAGACACATGTTATTGGCCAAGCTCGTGCGGCGGAGGAGCCTCGTGGATTGCCTTGAAATGTGATTCCCACCGAGCGATGGGTAGAATCATTTGCAGTTGACTTAGATATGTGACGGGGTATTGTAAGTGGCAGAGTGGCCTGGCTACCAAGATCCACTGAGATTCAGCCCTTTGTCGCTTCAATTCGTCCCTCCCCCCTTCCAGAACCCCCACAACAATTGTCCCTCTCTTTTCGGCAATCGATGCCCGAGGTCTGAAATTGGCCTTCAAGATAATGACCTGAAAAAAGAAGCAAGTCCTTTAGACTTGTGGAGAATGAGAAACACAAGGGAAAAACACTTGCAAACATAACGAAAAGCATTGGCGAACTTAGTGTTACTCCAATAAAAAATATATATATCTAACAGAAACTTATCCCTCGATGCTGTCCCACGGTAAAATACTGCCCAGTGAGCAAGCCAGAGGAGCCGCATCGCACGGATCCTGGGCATGGGAGGCATGCCTCGATAGCCCCTAGCAGGCACGGCATGGGCTTCTTGCCTAACGTGCGGCAGCGGAGGGTGCTCTAGCCAGGCCACGGGCGCCCATCGCGAGCCAGACCCTCGTCCCTGCCCCTCGACTTATTGCCCGGTGAGCAAGCCAGGGGAGCGGCGTCACACGGACCCTAGGCATGGGTGGCATGCCTTAGAAGGCCTCAGCAGGCACGGCATGGGCCAAGTGCCCAGTGTGTGGCAGCGGTGGGCGTGCCAGCTAGGCCACGGGTGCCCATCACTAGCCAACCCCTTGACATTGTGCCCAACGAGCGAGCCAGGGAAGCCACTTCGCACAGACCCTGGGCATGAGAGGCATGCCTCGACAGCCCCTAGTAGGCATGGCATGGGCTGCTTGGCCAGCGTACGGCAGCAGTGGGTGCCCATCGTGAGCCAACCCCTCAACAGTGCAAGCGAGCCAAAGGAGCCATGTCGCGCGGACCTTGGGCACGGGAGGCATGCCTCGGAAGACCACAATAGACATGGCATGGGTTACTTGCCCGGTGTGCGGGAGCAGTGGGTGCGCCAGCCTGGCCATCGGCGCCCATCACGAGCCGGCCCCCTCTTCCCTGCCCCTCGATATAGTGCCCAGCGAGCGAGCCAGTAGAGCCGCGTTGCATGGACCCTGGGCATGGGAGGCTACTTGCCCAGCATGCTGCAGCGGTGGGTGCGCCTGCCTTGGCACGGGCGCCCATCGCGAGCCAGCCCACTCATCCCTGACCCTTGAGGTAGTGCCCTAGGCACAGAAGGCACATGTCGACAGCCCCTAGCAAGCACGGCATGGGCCAAATGCCCAGCATGTGGCAACGGTGGGCGTGCCAGCCAGGCCGCTAATGCCCATCGCGAGCTAGCCCGATCATCTCTATCCTTAGACGTAGTGCCCAGCGAGCGAGCCAGAGGAGCCGTGTCGCACGAGAGGCATGCCTCGATAACCCCAAGCAAGTGTGGCATGGGATGCTTGCCCAGCGTGCTGCAGCGGTGGACGTGCTAACTAGGCCACGGGTGCCCATCGCAAGCCAGCCTCCTCGTCCCTAACCCTCGAAGTAGTGCCTAATGAGCGAGCCTGGGGAGCCACGTCGCACGAACCCTGGGCATGGGAGGCACATGTCGACAGCCCCCAGCAGGCATGGCATGGGCCAAATGCCTAGCATGCGATAGTGGTAGGCACGTCAGCCAAGCTAGTGGCGCCCATCATGAGCCAGCCCTCTCGTCCCCAAACCTCGACATAGTGTCAAGCGAGCAAGCCAGGGAAGACGCGTCACACAGACCCTTGGCACGGGAGGCATGCCTCAGCAGTCCCCAGTAGGCACGGCATGGGCCAAGTGCCTAATATGCGGCAACTGTGGGTGCACCCGCCGGGCCAGTGGCGCCCATCGGAAGGCAATCACCTCGTCCTTGGCCCTCGACATAGTGCCCAGCGAGCGAGCCAGGGAAGCCGCATCGCACAAACACTGGGCATGAGAGAGGCATGCCTTAGCAGCCCCTAGCAGGCACGGCATGGGCTGCTTGCCCAGCATGCGGCAATGGTGGGAAGCCAGCCAGGTCATGGGCGCCCATCGCGAGCCGGCCCCCCCGTCCCTACCCCTCTACAAGGTGCCTAGCGAGTGAGCCAGGGGAGCCACACCGTACAGACCCAGGGCACAGGGGGCATTCCTCGGTAACCCCCAGCAGACACGACATGGGTTGCTTGCCCAGTGTGCGGCAGATGTAGACATGCTAGCCAGGCCACGGGTGCCCATCATGAGCCAGCCCCTTCGTCCCTACCCCTCGATTGACTGTCCAGCGAGTGAGCGAGGAGAACTGCGTTGCACGGACCTTGGGTATGGGAGGCGTGCTTGGGCAGCTCCCAGCTGGCATGGCATGGGCCGCTTGCCCAGCGTGCTGCAGGGGTGGGCACGCCAGCCAAGCCACGGGCGCCCATCCCGAGTCAGCTCCCTCGTCTCTGCCCATCAACATAGTGCCAAGCAAGCAAGGCATGGGAGCTGCATCACACGGACCCTGGGTATGGGAGACATGCCACGGCAGCCCCTGGTAGGTACGACATAGGCTGCTTACCCAGCGTGCGGCAGTGGTGGGTGCGCCAACTAGGCCATGGGCACCCATCGCGAGCCAGCCCCCTCGTCCCTACCTCAACATGGTGCCCAACGTGTGAGCTAGGGGTGCCACAAAATCCCCAGCAAGCACAGCGTCAGCCTTGCCAGGGGCGCCCCACGCAAGCCAGCCGCGTGCATGCTATGAGGCTCGGCAAATGCTGTGGGCGTTCATTTCATGGGCAGGCTGGGCTTGGTCATGCCCTTTTGCTGTGATGGACCCTGAGGGCAGCCATGGGGTGGCTGGAGGTTCGCTGGAAAGGGCAGCCAGCATGCACCTTGGGCTAGGCAGAGGCACACCTACCCCAACCTAGTCGTAGCAATGCCCTGTTGCGAAATTGGTCTGAATTGATAGTCTTTTCATCACGAAATTGGTCCTGAAATGACTCAAATAAATTGTATAATTCATAAGGAGTCTGCCTTGAAGTTTAGGATCATTTCGACTCACGGGCTATTTTTGACCAGTTTTTCAATTTTTGACTATAGAAAATTGATTAAAAAAATTTTAGTGCCTAGAAAATTCTAAAATCTTTTCTAGTGTTAGATATGATTATTCTCCATTTATCTACAAAATTTTAGCTCAAAATTTCAAGTAAATAACTTTCTAGACCCATTATGACAGCTCAGACATATTGATGTTTCCTTCTGCCATAGTGACATTTCATTTAAGACTCCCTAGGGGGGATGTGGTCACCTAGCTTGCTGGGTGCCAACGAGCCATGCGTGTTCCCCCCTGCCCATCCCACATGAGCAAGCACTGGACTTAGGGGACCCAGTGACCATGGCATGGGCAGGGCAGCTTGTTGCCTTGCCCATCCAGCCAGTGGTGCGTGGTTGTGGCAGCCACCACCGCCGGCAGGCAAGCGGCCGATGACGTCGGTCGAAAAGTGCGGGATGCCAGATCAGAAGCCAACGGAGTAGGGAAAAATGTGGGAAATGAAATCTGCTAAATTATAAGCAACGAAACGACAAAAATCGTGGGATAATGAGCTGGGATGTGGCTAGCCAAGCTCGATGGTGTGGGTGGTGAAGCTAACGATGATGCAAGCTATGCGAGGGCCATATCACTGGGGGGATTTTGAGCATGCAGAGTGCTTCATCGTAGGCCCTCGAGGCAATGGAAGAGGGGTTGGATCCCGACGCTCAGGCTTGCCTAGGTGGACTCGTTATGCAAAGTGATCGACGACACGATCGTCGATCATTAGCATCGAGCGAGCCACACGGCCAGCTTGGGCACAACGTGACACCCCTGTTGCTAAGGCCTCATTGATGGGAAATATGTGGAAAATGAAATCCGATAAATCGTGGGATGATGAGCTGGGATGTGGCTAAATAAGTACGACGGTGTGGGCGACGAAGCTAAAGATGATGCATGCTACGCGAGGGCCAAATCGTTGGGAGGATTTTGAGCATGCAGAGTGCTTCATCGTAGGCCCTTGAGGTGGTAAACACGGGGTTGGATCCCAATGCTTAGGCTTGCCTAGACAGACTGGTTGCGCAGCGTGATCGACGACACGATCGTCGATCGTTATCATCGAGCAAGCCATACGACTAGCTTGGGCACAATGTGACACCCCTGTTGCTAAGGCCTCATTGATGAGAAAAACATGGGAAATGAAATCCACTAAATCATGGGATAATAAGCTGGGATGTGGCTAGACAAGTACGACAGTGTAGGCGACGAAGCTAACAATGATGCATGCTACGCGAGGGCCAAATCGCTGGGGGGATTTCGAGCATGCGAAGTGCTTCGTCGCCAACCCTTGAGGCGGTGGATGCGGGGCTGGATCACGATGCTCAGGCTTGCCGAGGAGGACTCATTGTGCAGTGTGGTTGACGACATGATCGTCGGCTGTTAGCATCGAGCGAGCCACACGGCCAGCCTGGGCACCGTGTGACACCCCTGCTACCAAGGCCTCATCGATGGTCCTTTGGCATCAAAGAATCCGGGAACCCAGCACACGGATGGTGCGAATATGTCCAGTGATGGGAACACGAGGCAGAATCCGAGAACCTAGCTTGGCATGGATGGAAGTCCAGCAAGCAAAACAAAGATATTCTAAAAAGAAAGGATATGGCTATTGGCTAGCGGAGGATCAAGGCAATGGAAGGATAAGATAGAGATGTCTATCCCGAAAGCCAAGGGAGATAAGGCTCGAAAAGAGTCTCGAACGGAAACCACCTCCTCAAGCGTATCCATATTGGTTGAAAGCGGATAAGAAGGGTTAGAGAAAACTTTAAAGGAGATGAGATCCTTGACTCAAGGAGAGTCCTTGCGAGAGAAGGATGCTATCCAAACTTTGAAGATAAGGCCGTCTCCAACGAAGACGGTAAAACAACATTTTGCCGTCAAAATTTGATGAAACCGTCTCCAACGAGACGACTAATTGATCCCTTCAATTTGGTGCAGCACTGTAGCTGCACCAAATTGGTGTGTAATTTTAAAATAAATTTTTTTACAAATTGCTTTTTTAAAGGTTTTGAATCAAAAATATTTTTGATCAATAACTTAATAAATGCATAATATTATTAAAAAAATTATACCTTTAAGAATATTTCATCAAAATCTTTAAAATAAGACTAATATTCAATATATAATTTTATTTTATTTTAATTATTATCAATAATAATTTATTTAATTAATAATAAAATTATTATTTAAAAATACATAAAAATTTAAAATAATTTATAATTTATGATATAATTTAAATTTTTGCATGAACATGATAAAAATAAAATTTTTTCAATTGATAATACAGTACAATAAATATAACAACACATTAACGATTACAACTTAAACTGAAATTAGAGCATTAATTAAAATTAAAATACTTTAACAATAATAAACTAACTTGATAAATTATACATTATTGTAAAAATATAAGTAACTCATAAAAATAATTAAGTTAAAATTACAGTAAAAATATTTTTATGAAATTTAATTGATAAATTATTAATTTTAAAATTACTAAAAATTACAATTTATTATATAATATTAATTTTCTAAAACAATATAAATATAAATTAAAATTTTGAATTATATTAATTATTTTAATAATATTTATAAATTGATCAATATTTATAAATATTTTTATTGATAATTATTATTTATATTATTAAAATAATATTATAACACCAATGTGATGTAAATTGGTTGGAGATAAAAAAAATTTGGAGTTAGAATATTCTAAAAAGATTCTTTTTTAACACCAAATTAGTGTTAAATTTAGTGTATAGCGTTGGAGATGGCTTAAGCCTCAATAAGATAAAGATTCGTGATCAAGATTGGGTGGCCTATTTGAAAAATGTGAAATAACTAAAAGGGAGTGTTTGCTTAGGACACTCCTCAACTAGTATAAAAAAGGGGCTTGGGTTCAGTTTTAAAGACATTGAGTAATATAAACTCAAGTGTGTGGGTAGCTAGAGGCTTTGGGTACTCTTAGAGAGAGACTCTTCTTTTGTAAATAGTTCCTTTATTTTGAATAAAGGTTGAGAAGTAATACTGTCTCCTTACTTTGCTTTTATATTGTTATCTCTTTTTCTTCGCTTGGCGTGGGCTTAGAAAGTTAGGCTAGCTAGGTAGATGCACTTAGCGCCATCACACTAGGGTTGTGCTGATTCGGCAACAAACAGTGTGACAGTTTAGTATCAGAGCACGGTTTCAATCACCACTTTCTTAAACTTGTGGTTGATCTTATTGCTGCCAAGGCCCTATGCCAGGAGAAAATGAGTCAAAATGAGAGCGTATCGCTTGGTTGGAAGAGATCGTTTGTGCATCGTCAGAGGGGTCATCATGCACATTGGCAGAGTTGATGGAGACAATTGCCCAGCGACAATCCTTGATGGTCGAGGACATCGAAAACCTCGAGGAGACTGTAAGTAGCCTTGAGACCAAGATCATGTTGCTGGAAAGGGTTGCCCATACATCAACAGTAGGAGCGGACTCTATTGTGGCTAAGCTGAAAGAGCCAGAACCAAAGCCGTTCTCTAGAGAGAGGACTGCCAAGGAGTTAGAGAATTTCTTGTGGGATATGGAGCAGTATTTCAAAGCTGCTCGAGTGCCCGTAAATGACCAGGTAATGATCACATCCATGTACTTATCTGGTGATGCTAAGTTGTAGTGGCGTACCCGGATGCAGGATGATGCTATAATGGGAAGACATAGCATTAATTCGTGGGAGGCATTTAAAAAGGAATTGAAGGAGCAATTCGTGCCATGTAACACTCCGTTCATGGCTAGAGCACAAGCCGTGGGCTGAGTGCGCGACTTTGTGAAGGAGTTCAGTTCCTTGATGTTAGACATCAAAAACATGTCAAAGGAGGATAGGTTGTTTAACTTCCTATGGGGCTTGTAGCCATGGGCTCAAGCAGAACTGAGGCGGTAAGGTGTTAAAGACTTGTCCCCAGCATTTTCTGAGGCAGATAGCTTGGTGGATTTCAAGTATGTAGGTGATGCTTCTGAAAAAAGGTAAGAAACGAGGGGAGGCTAGAAAGGAGATGAAAAATCCCAATGGAAAGGGCAAGAAAAAGAAGAATGCCAAGTCCAGCAAGCCTCTGAGCTCGTTCCCTTCGAAGGGTAAGGGAAAGAATATGGACCAAGGGGGTTGCTTCTTATGCAACGGGCCACATAGAGCATGCGACTGTCCATGCAAGGAGAAGTTAGTGGCGCTCATAGCAGCAAAGGAATCCCCCGAGGAAGAGGAAGGGACTGCCATAACTCGGGCGAACCCAAACCAATTGCTGAATGCGATCGCACCCAAGAACTTGCAAAAAGGGTTGATCTATGTCCCGATGAAGGTAAACAGGAAGGATGCAATGGCAATGTTAGATACGGGAGCTACCAATAATTTCATCATGGAAAGAGAAGTGGGAAAGCTCAGGCTTAAGCTTTCTCCAGCCTAGGTCAAGTTCAAAGCAACAAATGTTGAGGCAAAAGCAGTATGCTGAGCTGCCACTACGACCCTTGAAGTAGGCGAATGGAAAGATATGTCCAACTTCATGATAACTCAGTTAGATGACTTCGATGTTATCTTAGGTCTAGAATTCTTCAGATAAGCCAAGGCATTGGTGATGCCCCACTTAGTGGATTACTCATGGCTAATGAGCAAGCCCTGAGCCTAATCAGAATCAAAGCAGCAAGGGAGCTTTCGGTAAACAAGAAGTAGATCGGGTTATAATCTGCAAAATGGTTTAAGTCAGAACTGCAAAAGGGTGAAGTGACGATGCTTGCAGTACTATTTGAGGCAAAACTAGATAAAGTGGTGGAGGTACTTGACGAGAGTGCTGAAGTGTTGAGGGAATTCAACAGCATAATGCCATCGAAACTGCCCTAGACATTGCCTTCGAGGATGAATGTTGATCATATGATTGGGAAGAAAGTTGGAGCAGTAGCTTATGGGTTGAAGCTACCGCAACATCTGAGGATGCACCTAAAATTCCACGCGAGCTTCCTCAAAGAGTTTCAGGAAGATGCTGATTGCGAACACAAGCAGGCTAAGCGTGCACCGCCGATAACTCGAGTTCAATTTGACGAAAAGATAGAGAAGATCCTTGATCACTGAAAAGAGGGCTATAGTAAGATGAATTGGAGGACATACTACTTAGTCCAGTGGAAAGGCACCAGTGAGATGGATGCGAGTTGGGAAAAGATACCACATTGTGGCAATTCGAGGACCAGATCAAAGCGTACCACAACAATAAGCCGACAAGGGCATCGGGTTCTTCTGATGGGGCTGGTTTGTCAGACCCTTGAATCTGAATGCCAAGGCATAAGCATGGTAAGTCTTGCTCCACGCCCGGACCTATAAGTGTGGAAGACCACGCTAGGAAGGCAAAACCTCATGAGTTAGATATGGGAACGAATGTGGGAGACTTGGTGATAAA
>JAJFZO010000229.1:6962500-6972500 GCA_021397835.1 Moringa oleifera
AAGGCACGCCCCCGTAGCCCCCAGCCGGCACGACATGGGCTGCTTGCCCACCGTGTGGTAGCGGTGGGTGTGCCAGCCAGGCCACGGGTGCCAATCGAGAGCCAACCCACTCATCCTTGCCCATTGACACAGTGCCCAGCGAGCGAGCCATGGGAGCCACGTTTCACGGACCTAGGGCATGCGAGGCATGCCTTGGTAGCCCTCAGCAGGCACGGCATGGGCTGTTTGTCTAGCATGCAGCAGCGTTTGATGCGCTAGCCAGGCTACGGGTGCCCATTGCGAGCCAACCCGTCGATATAGTGCCCAGCTAGAGAGCACACCTCTGTAGCCCCCAGTAGGCATGGCATGGGTTTCTTGCCTAGCGTGCTGCAGTGGCAGGCGGGCCAGCCAGGCCAAGGGCGCCCATCATGAGCCAACCCCTCTACATAGTGCCCAGCGAGCCAGCCAGGGGACCCTGGGCACGGGAGGTATGCCTCGGCAGCCTTCAGTAGGTATGGCATGGGCTACTGTCCCGATGTGCGGTAGCAGTGGGCGCACTAGCCAGGACACGAGCGCCAATTACGACCCAGCCCTTAGACATAATCCCCTGCAAACGAGCCAGGAGAGCCGCGTCGCATGAACCTTGGGCATGGGAGGCATGCCTCAGCAGTCCCCAGCAGGTACGAAATAGGATGCTTGCCCAGCATGTAGCAGCGATGGGAGCATCCGCCAGGCCCTGGGCGCCCACCTCGAGCCAGTCCCCTCATCCTTGTACCTCGGCATTGTGCCCAGCGAGCGAGCCAGGGGAGCCGCGTCGCACGAATCCTGGGCATGGGAGGCACGCCTCGGCAGCCCCCAGTAGGCATGGCATGGGCTTCTTACATAGCCAGGCCACGGGCACCCATCATGAGCCAACCCCTTCGTCCTACTCCCTAGACGTAGTGCCTAGCGAGCAAGCCAAGGGAACCGTATCGCATGGACCCTGGGCATAGAAGGCAGCCTCAGCAGCCACCAGCAAGCATGGCATGGGCTGCTTGCCAAGTGTATGTCAGCGGTGGGCACGCGAGCCAGGCCACAGGCGCTAATCACGAGCCAGCCCCCTCGTCCCGGACCCTTCGACATAGTGCCCAGCGAGCAAGCCAAGGGAGCTACATTGCACAGACCTGGGACATGGAAGGCATGCCTCGGCAGCCCCCAACAGGCATGGCATAGGCTGCTTGCCTAGTGTGTGGAAGCGGTGGGTGCGCCAATAAGGCCAACGGCGCCTATCGCGAGCCAACCCCTCAAAATAATGCTCAACGAGCGATCTAGGGAAACCACGTTGCACGGACCCTAGGCACTAGAGGCATGCCTCAACAGCCTCTAACAAGCACAGCATAGGCTGCGTGCCCAGCATGCGATAGCGGTGGGTGGGCCAGCGAAGCTACGAGTGCCCATCGCGAGCCAACCCACTCTTCCTTGTCCCTCGACGTAGTGCCCAGTGAGCGAGCCAATGGAGCCACGTCGCACGGATCCTGGGCATGGTAGGCATACCTCGGCAGCCCCAACAGTCTCGACATCGGTTGCTTGCCCAGCGTGCGATAGCAGTGGGCGTGCCAGCCAGGACACAAGTGCCCATCGCGAGTAAGCCCCCTCGTCCCTGCCCCTTGACATAGTGCCCAGCAAGCGAGCTAGGAGAGCCGCATCGCATGGGCCCTGGGCACGGGAAGCATGCCTTAGCAGCCCTTAGGAGGCACGGTATGGGTTGCTCTCCCAGCATGCAACAATGGTGGGTGCGTCAGCTAGGCCACGGGCGCCCATCGCGAGCCTGCCCCTTGACATAGTGCCTACGAAGCGAGCCAAGGAGACCGCATCGCACGGACCCTAGGGAGGCTTGCTGCCCCCAGCAGGCAGTTCATGGGCTGCTTGCCCAGCGTATGGGAGCGGTGGGCGTGCCAGCCTAGCCACAAGCGCAAATCACGAGCTAGCACCTTGACATAGTGCCCAGCGAGCGAGCCAAGGCAGCCGCATCGCATGGACCTTGGGCATGGGAGGCATGCCTCGGCAGCCCCCAACAGGCACGGCATGGGCTGCTTGCCTAGCTTGCATCAGCAGTGGGGGCGTCAGCCAGGCCACGAGCACCCATCACGAGCCACCCTCTTCGTCTCCGCCCCTTAACTTACTACCCAATATATAAGCTAGGGGTGCCACAGCAGTCCCCAGCTGGCACGGGGCCAACCTTACCAAGGGCGCCCTACGCGAGCCCACCGTGAGCACGCTGTGAGGCTCGGCACGTGCTGTGGGCGTTGATTTCATGGGCAAGCTGGGCTTGGCCATGTCCCCTGGCTGTGATGGACCCTGAGGGCAGCCATGGGGTGCCTATAGGTGCACTAGACAGGGAGCCAACATGCACCTTGGGCTAGGTAGAGGCACAGCTAGCCTGCTGGCCGCAACGCTCAGTTGCAAAATTGGTGTGAATTGATAGTCTTTCCATCATGGAACTGGTCCCAAAATGACTCAAATAAATCATATAATTCATGGGTCTGCCCCTGAAGTTTGGGATCGTTTTGATTCACGAGCTATTTTTGATGATTTTTTCAATTTTTGACTGTAAAAAATTCATTAAAAAAATTTGGTGCCCTGAAAATTCTGAAATTTTTTCTGGTGGTAGATATGATTATTCTCCATTTATGTGCAACATTTCATCTCAAAATTCCAAGTAAATAATTTTTTAGATCTATTATGACAGCTCAAACATATTGATATTTCTCTCCTACCGAGAGTGAAATTTCATTTAAGACTCTTTAGGGGGGAGGTGGTCACCTAGCTTGCTGGTGCCAACGGGCCATGCGTGCTCCCCCCTGCCCATCCCACATGGGCAGCCGCTGGGCTTGGGGAACCCAACGCGCATGGGATGGGGAGGGCAGCTTGCTACCATGCCCATCCAACCAGTGGTGCGTGGCTGTAGCGACCACAATCGCCGACAGGTAGGCGACCGGTGACATCGATCGAAGAGTGTGGGATGCCCGATCAGTAGCCAATGGAGTGGGGAAAACATGGGAAATGAAATCCACTAAATTTTGGGCAACAAAATGAGAAAAATGGTGGGATAATGAGCTGGAATGTGGCTAGACAAGCTCAATGGTGTCGGCGACGAAGCTAATGATGATGCATGCTACGCAAAGGCCAAATCACTGAGGGGAATTTTGAGCATGCAGAGTGCTTTGTCACAGGATCCCGACACTTAAGCTTGCTTAGGCAGACTAGTTGCGTAGCGCGATCAATGACAGGATCATCGACCGTTAGCATCGAGCAAGCCACACGGCCAGCCTGGGCACAATGTGACACTCTTGTTGCCAAGGCCTCATCGATGGTCCCTTGCCATCAAAGAATCGTCCCTCGCTGTCAAAACAATTTCACGCTTAGCGGATTGGGTGCAGTGGCACTCAACGACCTACATGATCAATGGGCTTTTCGCTCATCAGCTTGCAGCTCATTTGGTGCTGTTGCTGCCCATTTGTACGTGCGGCATGTGAGTGGTGATCTAGTCATGCGCATTGGCAAGCTCCATGCTCCCGCATCGAACTGTCGGCTAGCATGTCACTTCAAGCTCGACCCTGAGCCATATGTTGGCTTTTCGTGGGTGACAACGAGACCCTGTGTCACGTGCCTTCACAAATGAAATTCGATGATTTGAGTTAGCAGTCTTTGCACCATGTCCCACGCGGGCATGTGTGGAAACCTCAGTCAGGCCTCGTGCTCCAAGCATGGCTTGCTTCGGCATGCAGCTGCTTTGGCACATGGGTACTATGTCGTCCCCTCGGGTGTGAAAAATGTTGTGACAAGAGTGGTCTCGGCCTCTGCCTATCCAAGCGAAAGCATTTGTCCCATGTCCCATCGATTTTGAATGATGACTGCGACAACTTTGGGCTCAAGGAGCCTTGCGGCAAGCTTCGGTTCTAGTTAGCATGACATCTCCAAGGATGCTACCTGGTTGATCCTACCAGTAGTCATATGCTTGTCTCAAAGATTAATCCATGCATGTGTAAGTATGAACTAATTCACACTGTGAAACTACGAATGGATCATTAAATCAGTTATAGTTTGTTTGATGGTACCTACTACTCGGATACCCGTAGTAATTCTAGAGCTAATATGTGTAACAAACCCTGACATCTGGAAGGGGCGCATTTATTAAATAAAAGGTCGAAGTGGGCTTCGCCCGTTGCTTTGATGATTCATGATAACTCGATAGATCGCAAGGCCATCATGCCAACGATGCATCATTCAAATTTCTGCATGATCAACTTTCGATGGTAGGATAGTTGCCTAGTGTCAGACCCTTGAATCTAAGTAATCAGCATAGGCATGCTGAGTCTTACTCCATGCCCGGACCTACAAGTGTGGAGGACCACGCTAGCAAGGCAAAAATGCATGAGTTAGATATGAAAACGAACGCATGAGACTTCATGAGAAATCGAGTTTCATACTTACAGTGGCGAGATTCGATGGTGAGTTAGGAATGTTATGGAGTGAGGGATGAAGCACACAAACAGATCCATAAGCCTGCTTAAGGGGAAAGCAACAGAGATGCCTCAAGAAAGCGCCAACACATAGTGGTGAGAATATGTCCAATGACGAGAACACAGGGCAGAATCCGAGAACCCAGCTTGGCATGGATGGAAAGTCCAGCAAGCGAAGATATTCCACAAAGAAAGGATATGGCTATAGGCTAAAGGAGGATCAAGGCGATAGAAGGATAAGAAAAAGATGTCTATCCCAAAAGCCGAGGGAGATCAGGCTCAAAAAGAGCCCTGAACGGAAACCACCTCCTCAAGCCTATCCAAACCGGTTGAAAGAGGATAAGAAGGCTTAGAGAAGACTTCAAAGGAGATCAGATCCTTGACTCAAGGAGAGTCCTTGTGAGAGAAAGATGCTATCTAAACTTTAAAGATAGCCTCAATGAGATAAAGATTCATGATCAAGATTGGGTGCCCTATCCGAAGAACGTGGGATAACTAAAAGAGAGTGTTTGAGTAGGACAATCCTCAACGAGTATAAAAATGGGGCTTGGGTTCAGTTGTAAACACATCGAGTAATACAAACTCAAGTGTGTGGGTAGTTAGAGGCTTTGGGTGCTCTTAGAGAGAAACCCTTCTATTGTAAAGAGTTCCTTTATTTTCAGTAAAGAGTTCCTTTATGTTGAGAAAGAGTTATCATAATATTGTCTTCTTACTTTGCGTTTTGCATTGTTAGCTCCTATTCTTCTTTTGGCACGGGCTTAGAAAGTTGGGTTGGTTAAGTGGACGCATCTAGCGCCATCACACTACAGTTGCGCTGATCCCGCAATCAACTGTGTGACAGTTTGGTATTAGAGCGCAGTTTCGATCACCCCTTTCTCTCAAACTCGTGGTTGATCTTATCGCTGCCAAGGCCCCATGCCAAGAGGGAGTGAATCAATACGAGAGCGTGTTGCTCAGTTGGAAGAGATTGTTGGTGCACTGACGGAGGGATCAACAAGCACACTAGCTGAGTTGATGGAGACAATCGCCCAGCAACAATCCTCGATGGAAGAGGACATCGAAAACCTCAAGGAAACCGTGAGGAGCCTTGAGTTCGAGATTGGTTTGCTAAAAAGGGCTCCCCTCACCCCTGCGGTAGGGGCAGACTCTACTATGGCTAAGTTGTAGGTGCCAGAACCAAAGTTGTTCTGTAGAGAGAGGAACGCCAAGGAGTTGGAGAACTTCTTGTGGGATATGGAACAGTACTTCAAAGCTGCTAGAGTGCCTGAAGAGACCCATAAGCCCGCTTAAGGGGAAAGCAGCAGAGATGCCTCAAGCAAGCACCAGCACACGACGGTGTGAATATGTCCAATGATGGGAACACAGGGCAGAATCTAGGAACCCAACTTGGTATGGACAAAAAGTCTAGTAAGCAAAGATATTCCACAAAGAAAGGATATCACTATTGACAAGAGGAGGATCAAGGTGATAGAAGGATAAGAAAGAGATGTCTATCCCGAAAGCCAATGGAGATAAGGCTCGAAAAGAGTCCTGAACGGAAACCACCTCCTCAAGCCTATCCAAACTGGTTGAAAATGGATAAGAAGGCTTAGAAGAAACTTCAAAGGAGATGAGATCCTTGACTAAGGAAGAGTCCTTGTGGGGGAAGGATGCTATCTAAATATCCTTCACTCATGGAGAGTCCTTGTAGGAGAAGGATGCTATCCAAATAGAGAGTCCTTATGGGAAGAGGATGCTATCCAAATATCCTTGACTCAAGGAGAGTCCATGTGGGAAAACGATGCTATTCGAAGATCCTTGACTCATGGAGAGTCCTTGTAGGAGGAGGACGATATCTAAACTTTGAAGATAAGCCTCAATAGGATAAAAGATTCGTGATCAAGATTGGGTGGCCTATCCGAATGACGTGGGATAACTAATGGCATGTTTAGTTCATGAAATAGAATTGAGAAGGAATAGAAAAGGTATTCTTTGGGAATAGAAAAGAAAAGGAATAGAAAAGAATAAGCATTATTATGATTGGTTTATTGAAATTGAATAGAATATGAATTTATTCTCATATGTTTGGTTCATCAAAGAATAAACTAGGAAAGTAATTGAAGCAAGCTTAAAAGACTAGTATACCCTTCAACTAAATTAATTATAAATTAATTAATTTTTATTAAAATAATATTAATTAAAAATATTTTGTAATAATAAATTATTATAAAAATAAATATTAACTAAATAGTATATTAATAATTATTTTTATTTTTAAATATTAATATTATAAAATTAAAATTGATTAATATTTTAATAAAAATACTATTTTTTACTTTTTTGATAAATTATTTAAAAATAAAAAATGCTATTATTATAAAAATAAGATTAACTAAATAATGTGTTAATAATTATTTTTTATTTTAAATATTAATATTATAAAATTAATAATAATAATAATAATATATTTTTTATTTTTTAATAAATTATTTTAAAAAGAAAGAAGTTATTATATATATATATATATATATATATAGAGTAATTTAAAAATTTTATCAAGAGTACGTCGAGAATAAAAAAATATAACAATTCTTTATTTTCATGGAATTACAATTCCAAGGGTGCACTTTGGAATAGCTATTCCGGATTTTCAAGGAATAGAAATTCCTTAAAGAATTACAATTCTGTGATAAAAATGAACTAAACATTGGAAAAGTAATTCTATACGGAATAAAGTAGGAAAAGAATTAGTATTCCTACCAACCAAACATGCTGTAAGAGAGAGTGTTTGAGTAGAACACTCCTTAACTAGTATAAAAAGGGGGCTTGGGTTCAGTTGTAAAGACATTGAGTAATACAAACTCAAGTATATGGGTAGTTAGAGGCTTCGGGTACTCTTAGAGAGAGACCCTTCTTTTGTAAAGAGTTTCTTTATTTTAAATAAAGGTTAAGAAAGAGTTCTCGTAATACTATCTCCTTACTTTGCTTTTACATTGTTATCTCTTCTTCTTCGCTTAGCGTGGGCTTAGAAAGTTGGGCTGGCTATGTGGACGCACTTAGTGCCATCGCACTAGGGTTACGTTGATCCTGTAATAAACAATGTGACACCTACTATGGTGGTGACGGGTGACAGAGAATTAGGGTTCGATTCCAGAGAAGGAGCCTGAGAAACGGCTACCACATCCAAGGAAGGCAGTAGGCAGGCAAATTACCTAATCCTGACACGGGGCGGTAGTAATAATAAATAACAATACCGAGCCCCTCGAGTCTCATAATTAGAATGGATGCAATCTAAATCCCTTAACGAGGATCCATTTGAGGGCAAGTCTAGTGCCAGCAGCTGCGGTAATTCCAGCTCTAATAGTGTATATTTAAGTTGTTGTAGTTAAAAAGCTCGTAGTTGGACCTTGGGATGGGTCGATCGGTCAGCCTACGGAGTGCACCGGTTGGCTCGTCCCTACTGCTGACGATATGCTCCTGGCCTTAATTGGTCGGGTCGTGCCTTCGGTGCTGTTATTTTGAAGAAATTAAAGTGCTCAAAGCAAGCCTACGCTTTGAATACATTAGGAGGGGATAACATCATAGGATTTCAATCCTATTCTGTTGGCCTTCGAGATCGAAGTAATGATTAACAAGGACAGTCAGGGGCATTCGTATTTCATAGTCAGAGGTGAAATTGTTGGATCTATGAAAGATTAACAACTACGAAAGTATTTGCCAAGGATGTTTTCATTAATCAAGAACGAAAGTTGAGGGCTCGAAGATGATCAGATACCATCATAGTCTCAACCATAAACGATGCCGACTAGGGATCAATGGATGTTGCTTTTAGGATTTCGCTGGCACCTTATGAGAAATCAAAGTCTTTAGGTTTCAGGGGGAGTATGGTTGTAAGGTTGAAACTTAAAGGAATTAACAAGAAGGGCACCACTAGGAGTGGAGCCTACAGCTCAATTTGACTCAATACGGAGAACCTTACTAGGTCCAAACATAGTAAGGATTGACAGACCAAGAGCTCTTTCTTAATTTTATGGGTGGTGGTGCATGGCCGTTCTTAGTTGGTGGAGTGATTTGTCTGGTTAATTTCGTTAATGAACGAGACCTCAGCCTGCTAAATAGCTACATGGAGGTGACCCTCCACGGCCGGCTTCTTAGAGGGACTGTGGCCGCTTAGGCCAAGGAAGTTTGAGGCAATAACAGGTCTGTGATGCCCTTATATATTCTAAGCTGCACGCGCGCTACACTGATGTATTCAACGAGTTTATAGCCTTGGCCAACATGCCGAGGTAATCTTTGAAATTTCATCGCGATGGGAATAGATCATTGCAATTATTGGTCTTTAACGAGGAATTTCGAGTAAGCACGAGTCATCAGCTTGCGTTGACTATGTCCTTGCCCTTTGTACACACCGCCCATCACTCCCACCGATTGAATGGTCCGATGAAGTGGTTGGATCATGGCGACGTGGGCGGTTTGCCACTCGCGACGTCACGAGAAGTCCACTGAACCTTATCATTTAGAGGAAGGAGAAGTAGTAACAAAGTTTTCATAGGTGAACCTGTGGAAGGATCATTGTCGAAAACTCGCTCAGCGAAGCGACTCACGAACACGTTGTAAACACATCGGTGGGGTGGAGGGCTCTCGAGCCCATTGTCCGTCTTGGCGCAGCAAGGGTGCGTAGGCTCGCGCCCAAGCCCCTCGTCTCGTGCAATAACAAAACCAACAGCGTGGGATGTGCCAAGGAACTCGAATGAAAAAGTATGCCCCAGTCGCCCCGATCTCGGTGTGTGGCTAGCGGTCGTGTCGCCCTTAAACGATGTTTAAAATGACTCTCAATAATGGATATCTTGGCTCTTGCATCGATGAAGAACATAGCAAAATGCGATACCTGGTGTGAATTGCAGAATCCCGTGAACCATAGAGTCTTTGAACGAAAGTTGCACCCGAAGCCATCAGACCGAGGGTATGTGTGCCTGGGTGTCAAGCACCGTCGCCCCCGACCTTCCCGCATCCCTTCGGGGAGGGTAGGGACGATCGCGGGGTGGATGTTGGCCTCTCGTGCACCTTTGGCTCACGGTTGGCCTAAAAAATAGCCTCGAGCGATGTCGCGTCAAAGCTTAGCAATGGTAGAGAAAGCATCGTGCTCCCTCGTGTGCGGCTCACGGACCCAACGATTGATTGATCGAGATGCAACCTTAGGTCAAGCGGGACCACCCTCTAAGTTTAAGCATATCAATAAGTGAAAGAAAAGAAACTAACAAGGATTCCCCTAGTAATGGCGAGCGAACCGGGAAAAGCCCAGCTTGAAAATCGTGCACCCTTGACGCTCGAATTATTGTCTGGAAAAGCATCCTCAGTGACAGACCGAGGCCCAAGTCACTTGGAAAGGGGCGTCAAAGAGGGTGAGAGCCCCATCTCGCCCAGACCTTGTCACACCACGAGGCACTGTCGACGAGTTGGGTTATTTAGGAATGCAACCCCAATAAGGCGATAAATTTCATCCCAGGCTAAATACTAGCGATAGACCGATAGTGAACAAG
>JAJFZO010000229.1:6975000-6987500 GCA_021397835.1 Moringa oleifera
CCCTACTGATGCCCGTGTTGAGATCATAATTCAACCTAGTATGAGAGGAACCGTTGATTTGCACAATTGCTCATCGCGTTTGATTGAAAAGCTAGTGGCGCAAAGCTACCGTGTGCTAGATTATGACTGAATGCCTCTAAGTCAGAATCTGGACTAGAAGCGACACTTTGTGCCTGCTGCCCGATTATCGACCTCAATAGGGGTCTCCTGACCTCCAAAGGCACGTGTCGTTGGCCAACCCACGTGGCGGAGGAGCCTCGCGAGCTGCCTTGAAGTGTGATTCCCATTGAGCGATGGGTAAAATCATTTGCAAATAACTTAAACACGCGACGGGGTATTGTAAATGGCAGAGTGGCCTTGCTGCCATGATCCACTGAGATTCAACCCTTTATCGCTTCAATTCGTCCCTTCCCCCCTCCCAAACCCCCACAATAATTGTCCATCTCTTATCGGCAATCGATGCCCCGAGGTTTGAAATCCTCCCTCAAGGTAATGACCTAGAAAAAGAAGCAAGTCCTTTGGGCTTGTAGAGAATGAGAAACACAAGAGAAAAATACTTGGAAACATATCGGGAAGCATTAGGGAACTAAGTGTTACTCCAATAAAAAAGATATATATCTAACAAAACTTGTCCCTTGATGCTGTCCCTCGGTAAGTACTGCCCAGCAAGCGAGCCAGGGGAGCCATGTCACATAAACCCTAGGCACGGGAGACATGCCTCGGTAGCCCCCAGCATGTAGAGCATGGGTTGCTTGCCCAGTGTGCAGCAACAGTGGGCACGCCAGTCAGGCCACGGACGCCAATCGCGAGCCATCCCCCTCACCTCTACCCTTTAACTTACTACCCAGCGAGTGAGCCAGGCGAGCCATGTTGCATGGACCCTAGGCACTGGAGGCATGCCTCAGCAGCCCCCAGCAGGCACGGCATGGGCTACTTGCCCAGCGTGCGGAAGCGATGAGCGCGCTAGCCACGCCACAGGCGCCTATCACGAGTTAGCTCCCTCGTCCCTGCCCCGCGACTTACTTCCCAGCGAGCGTGCCAAGGGATCCACGTGGCATAGACCCTGGGCACAGGAGAAATGCCTCGGCAGCCCCAAGCAGGCATGGCATGGGCTACTTGCCCAGTGTGCGGCAACGATAGGCACGCCAACGAGGCCACGGGTGCCTTTCACGAGCCAGCCCCCTCATCCCTGTCCCTTGCTTTGGTGCCTAGTGAATGAGCCTAGGGGAGCTGCATTGCATGGACCCTAGGCATGGGAGACATGCCTCGACAGCCCCCAGCAGGCATAGCATGGGCTACTTGCCCATCGTGCGGTAGCGGTGGGCGCACCAGCCAGGCTACAGGTGCCCATCGCGAGCCAACCGCCTCATCCCTACCCCTCGACATGGTGTCCAGCGTGCGAGCCAGGGGTGTCACAGCAGTCCCTAGTAGGCACGATGCCAGCCTTGGCAGGGGAGCACCACGCGAGCCAGCCACGAGCATGCTATAAGGCTTGGCATTTGCTGTGGAGGCGTTGATTTCATGGGCAAGCTGGGCTTGACCGTGTCCCCTAGCTGTGGTGGACCCTGAAGGCAGCCATGGGGTGGCTGGAGGTGCACTGGACAGGGCAGCCAGCATGCACCCTGGGCCAGGCAGAGGCACAGCTGCCCCAACTTGCTGGCCGTAATGCCCAGTTACGAAGTTGGTGTGAATTGACAATTTTTTTATCATGGAATTAGTTCCAAAATGATTTAAATAAATCGTGTAATTCATGATGAGTCTGCCCCTGAACTTTGGGATCATTTTGACTCATGGGCTATTTTTGATGATTTTTTTAATTTTTGGTTGTAAAAAATTCATTAAAAAAATTTAATGCCCAAAAAATTCTGAAATCTTTTCTGGTGGTAGATATGGTTATTCTTCATTTATTACAAAATTTCAGCTCAAAATTTCAAGTAAATAATTTTTTAAGCCCATTATGACAGCTCAGACATATTGATGTTTCTCTCCTATCGGGAGTGAAATTTCATTTAAGACTCTTTAGGGGGGAGGTGGTCACCTAGCTTGCTGGTGCCGAAGAGCCATGCATGCTCCCTCCTGCCTATCTCAAATGGGCAGGCGCTGGGCTAGGGGAATCCAGAGGGCATGGCATGGGCAGCGCGGCTTGCTGCCTTGCCCATCTAGTCGGTGATGCGTGGTTGTGGCGACCACCACGTCGGTAGGTAGGCGGCCGGTGACGTCAGTTGAAGAGTGTGGGATGCATGATCAGTAGCCAACGGAGTGGGAAAAATGTGGGAAATGAAATCCGCTAAATTGTGGGCAACAAAACAAGAAAAATTGTGGCTAGACAAGCTAGACAGTGTGGGCGGCAAAGCTAACAATGACGCATGCTATGCGAAGGCCAAATCACTGGAGGGATTTCGAGCATGCGAAGTGCTTCGTTGCAGGCCCTTGAGGCGACGGATGTGGGGTTGGATCCCGATGCTCAGGCTTGCCTACGCGGACTCGTTCTACAACACAATCGATGACATGATCGTCCACCATTAGCATCGAGCGAGCCACTCGACCAGCTTGGGCACCGCATGACACCCCTGCTGCCATGGCCTCATTGTTAGGAAAAACGTGGGAAACAAAATCTGCTAAATCGTGGGATAACGAGCTCGGATGTGGCTAGACAAGCACGACAGTATGGGTAACAAAGCTAACGATGATGCATGCTACGCGAGGGCCAAATCACTGGGGGGATTTTGAGCATGCGGAGTGCTTCGTCACAGGCCCTCAAGGCGGTGGACACGAGGTTAGATCCTGACACTCAGGGTTGCTGAGGCAGACTCATTATGTAGCGCGATTGATGACATGATCATCGGTCGTTAGCATCGAGCGAGCCACACGACCAGCCTAGGCACCACATGAAACCCCTGCTGCCAAGGCCTTATCAATGTCCCTTGCCATCGAAGAATCGTCCCTCGCTATTAAAAAATTTCGTGCATAGTGGCTTGGGTGTGGTGACACTCGACGACCTGCATGATCGATGGGCCTTTCACTCGTCGGCTTGCAGCTCATTTGGGGTTGTTGCTGCCCATTTGTACATGCGGCGCGTGAGTGGTGATCTAGTCATGCGCGTTGGCAGGCTCCATGCTCCCACATCAAACTGTCGGCTAGCACATTGCTTCAAGCTTGACCTTGAGCCATATGTTGGCTTTTCGTGGGTGATATCGGGACCCTATGTTGCGTGCCTTCCCAAAAAAAATTTGATGATTCGAGTCGGATGTTTTTACACCATGTCCCTTTCAGGCATAGGTGGTAACCTAAGCTGGACCTCGTGCTCCAAGTGCGGCTTGCTTTGGCATGCAGCTGCTTTGGCACATGGGCGCTCGATTGTCCCCTTGGGTGCGAAATGTGTTGCAACAAGAGTGGCCTCGGCCTTTGCTTGTCCAAGTGAAAGCATTTGTCCCACGTCCCATCAATTTTGAACGACGACCGTGACAGCTTTGGCCTCAACAAGCCTTACGGGGCGCTTCAGTCCTAGTTGGTGCAGTGTCTCGAAGGATGCTACCTGGTTGGTCCTGCCAGTAGTCATATGCTTGTCTCAAAAATTAAGCCATGCATATGTAAGTATGAACTGATTCAGACTGTGAAACTGCGAATGGCTCATTAAATCAGTTATAGTTTGTTTGATGGTACCTACTACTCGGATACCCGTAGTAATTCTAGAGCTAATACGTGTAACAAACCCTAACATCTAGAAGGGGCACATTCATTAAATAAAAGGTCGACGTGGGCTTCACCTGTTGCTTTGATGATTCATGATAACTCGACGGATCGCAAGGCCATCGTGCCGGCGATGCATCATTCAAATTTCTACACTATAAACTTTTGATGGCGGGATAGTTGCCTAGTGTCAGACCCTTGAATCTGAGTAATCGGCATAGGCATGGTGAGTCTTGCTCCATGCCTGGACCTACAAGTGTGGAGGACCACCCTAGCAAGGCAAAAACGGATGAGTTAGATATGAAAACGAATGCGAGAGACTTAGTGAGAAATCGAGTTTCATACTTACAGTGGTGAGATTCGATGGTGAGTTAGGAATGTTGTGGAGTGAGGGATGAAGCACACAAACAGACCCATAAGCCCACTTAAGGGGAAAGCGGTAGAGATGCCTCAAGAAAGCGCCAGCACATGATGGTGTGAATATGTCCAGTGACGGGAACACAGGGCAAGATCTGAGAACCCAGCTTGGCATGGATGGAAAGTCTAGCAAGCAAAGATATTCCACAAAGAAAGGATATGGCTATAGGCTGAAGGAGGATCAAGGCGATAGAAGGATAAGAAAAAGACGTCTATCTTGAAAGCCAAGGGAGATCAGGCTCGAAAAGAGTCCTGAACGGAAACCACCTCCTCAAGCCTATCCAAACCGGTTAAAAAGGGATAAGAAGGCTTAGAGAAGACTTCAAAGGAGATGAGATCCTTGACTCAAGGAGAGTCCTTGTGAGAGAAGGATGCTATCTAAACTTTGAAGATAGCCTCAATGAGATAAAGATTCATGATCAAGATTGGGTGCCCTATCCGAAGAACGTGGGATAACTAAGATAGAGTTTTGAGTAGGACAGTCCTCAACTAGTATAAAACGGGGGCTTAGGTTCAATTGTAAACACATCGAGTAATAAAAACTCAAGTGTGTGGGTAGCTAGAGGCTTTGGGTGCTCTTAGGGAGAGACCCTTCTATTGTAAAGAGTTCCTTTATTTTCAATGAATGTTAAGAAAGAGTTCTCATAATATCATCTTCTTACTTTGCGTTTTGCATTGTTAGCTCTTATTCTTCTTTTGGCACGGGATTAGAAAGTTAGGCTGGCTAGGTGGACGCATCTAGCACCATCACACTAGAGTTGCGCTGATTTTGCAATCGATGGTGTGATAGTTTGGTATCAGAGCACGGTTTCGATCACCCTTTTCTCTCAAACTCGTGGTTGATCTTATCGTTGCCAAGGCCCCATGCTAGGAGGGAGTGAGTCAATACGAGAGCCTGTCGCTCAGTTGGAAGAGATCGTTGGTGCACTAACGGAGGGATTAACAAGCACACTAGCTGAGTTGATGGAGACAATCGCCCAGCAACAATCCTTGATGCAAGAGGACATTGAAAACCTCAAGGAAACCGTGAGGAGCCTTGAGTTCGAGATCGGTTTGCTAAAAATGGCTCCCCTCACCTCTACTGTAGGGGCAGACTCTACTATGGCTAAGTTGAAGGTGTTAGAACCAAAGTCGTTCTCAGAGAGAGGAACGTCAAGGAGTTAGAGAACTTATTTGTGGGATATGGAACAGTACTTCAAAGCTGCTAGAGTGCCCGAAGATGACCAGGTAATGATCACATCCATGTACTTATCTGGTGATGCTAAGTTGTGATGACGTACCCATATACAGGATGACGCTATCATGGGAAGGCCTAGCATTGATTCGTGGGAGACACTCAAAAGGGAATTGAAGGAGCAATTCCTGCCATGCAACACCTCGTTCATGGCTACGGAACAACTAAGATGCTTGAAGCAAACAGGTCCAGTGCGTGACTTCGTCAAGGAATTCAGTTCACTGATGCTGGACATTAAGAACTTGTTAGAAGAGGATAGGTTGTTTCACTTCCTATCAGGCTTACAACCGTGGGCTGAAGCAGAATTAAGGCGACAAGGTGTCAAAGACTTGCCCTCTGCATTTTCCATGGCGGATAGCTTGGTGGATTTTAAGTACTCGGGTGGTACTCCCGAAAAGAAAGGTGAAAAACGAGGGAAGGCTAGAAGAGAGATGAAAAAGCCCAATGGCAAGGGCAAGAAAAAGAAGAATGCTGAGTCCAGCAAGCCTAAGGGCTCATCCCCTTTGAAAGGAAAGGGAAAGAATGTAGACCAAGGGGGTTGCTTCTTATGCAACAGGCCACATAGAGCACGCGACTATCCTCGCAAGGAGAAGTTAGCGACGCTCATGGCAGCAGAGGATTCCTCCGAGGAAAAGGAAGGGAATGCCACAACTCGGGTGAATTCAATCCAGTTACTAAATGCGATCACACCCAAGAACTTACAGAAAGGGTTGATCTATGTCTTGGTGAAAGTAAACGAGAAGGATGCAATGGCAATGTTGGATACGGAAGCTACCAACAATTTCGTCGTGGAAAGAAAAGTGGGAAAGCTCGGGCTTAAGCTTTCTCCAGCCTCTGTCAAGTTCAAAGCAGTGAATGCTAAGGCGAAGGCAGTTTACAGAGCTGCCACTAAGACCCTTGAAGTAGGCGAATGAAAAGGTACGTCCAACTTCATGATAACTCAGTTAGATGTTTTTGATGTTATCTTGGGTCTAGAATTCTTCAGACAAACCAAGGCATTGGTAATGCCCCACTTAGGTGGACTACTCGTGGCTGATGAGTGAGCCTCGAGCCTAATCAGAACTGAAGCAGCAAGAGAGCTGTCGGTAGATAAGAAATAGATTGGGTTACAATCTATAAAGCAACTTAACTGCAGAAGGGTGAAGTGATGATGAAGGTAGCACTATTTGAGGCAAAACCAGATCAAGTTGTAAAGGTGCCCGACAAGATCACTGAAGTGTTAAGGGAATTTAGCGACATGATGCCACCGGAGCTCCTCAAGACAATGCCTCCGAGGAGGAATCTTGATTATATGATCGAGTTACTTTTGGGTGCTAGACCCCTTGCTTAAGCACCATATCGAATGCCCCTATCGAAACTAGGCGAACTACGAAAGCAACTAGATAAGCTGTTGAAAGTGGGTTTCATTCAGCCGTTGAAGGCCCCTTATGGAGCACCTGTGCTATTCCATTGAAAACAAGATGGCTCGCTGAGAATGTGCATTGATTACCAAGCATTAAACAAGGTAACGGTAAAGAAAAAATATCCGGTGCCAAACGTTGCTGACTTATTTGATCAGTTATTAAGGGCCAAGTAATTTACAAAGCTAGACTTGCGGTTGGGATATTGGCAAGTCAGAACAACTGAAGGGGACAAAGTAAAAACTGCATGCGTCACAAGGTATGACTCTTATGAGTTCATGGTGATGCCCTTCGGGCTAACCAATGCACCTGTTACCTTTTGCAATCTTATGAATGACGTATTGTTTGAGTTTTTGGACAAGTCTATGGTAGTCTACTTGGATGACATTGTGGTTTATAGCGAGACCCTAGACGACTACGCAAACCATTTGTGGCAAGTATTGATGCAGCTGTGAGAGCACCAGCTATACATCAAGAAGGAAAAATGCGAGTTTTGCAAGCAAGGAGTGTCGTTCTTGGGACATTGGGTAGAAAACGGACAGATACGGATGGATGAAAGGAAAATGAAGGCTATCATGGAGTGGCCAGCCCCGCGAAAAGTTGTTGAATTGCGATCATTCCTTGGGCTCACAAACTGTTATAGACGGTTCATCAAAGGATATTCAATCAAGAGCAACCCTTTAACGGACTTGTTAAAGAAAGATAGCCCGTGGGTGTGGACCAATGAATACAACAAGGCTTTCGAGGGATTAAAATAAGCAGTAGCCTCAGAACCAATACTATCCCTACCAAACTTTGAAGAGCCATTCAAGGTAGTCACAGAAGCTTCTATTGAGCAACCGGGGGTGTGTTGGTGCAGAATGGCCATCCCGTGGCATTTGAGAGTCAAAAACTCAAGGATGCAGAGTAGCGTTATTTGACTCATGAAAAAGAGATGATGACCATTGTCCATTGCCTAGGGACATAGTGGCATTACTTGCTTGGGATGAAATTTAAGGTAATTACTGACAATATCATTAATACCTATTTTCGCTCGCAGAAAAAGCTATCTTCGAAACAAGCGAAATGGCAAGAGTTTGTGGTGGAGTTTTATTTTGTGTGGGAACACAAACCAGGCAAACAAAACATTGTTGCTGATGAACTAAGCTTACGTAGAAGTGCAAACTTATGTGGCTACTCTGACGGGTGTCCAGAGCGACTTACTTGAGAAAATAAGATCGGTAGCTAGGGAAGATACCGAGTATGCCCGACTCATGGAGGAGGTGTGCAAAGGCTTGATCCAAAGATACTGGATCGAGGATGGGTTACTATATGCTCAAGGAGATAGACTGTTTGTGCCTAAGTCTAGAGGACTTCGGAAACAGTTGCTGAGGAAAACACATGACCCGCTATGGGCAGGTCACCCGAGCGTCGAGAGGATGCTCACACTACTAATAAAAGCCTATTGCTGGCCCAAGATTGATAGAAGATGTAGAGGCCTACATTCGCACGTGCTTAGTCTGCCAACAGGACAAAATGGATAGAAGGAGGGAGGCAGGTTTGCTCCAACCCTTTCCCATTTCGAAACACCCATGGGAGTCGGTGTCACTGGATTTCATTATGGGCTTCCCAAAGTCAAAGGGACTATTCACTATAATGGTGATTGTTGATAGGTTCTTAAAGTATGCTATCTTTGTTCCTGTTACTCGAGCGTGCCCAACTGATATAACCGCTGAGATGTTTTTCAAACATGTTGTTAAGTTGTTTGGGATGCCGAAAGCAATGTGAGTGATAGAGATGCCAGATTCACAGGAAGATTCTAGACAGTGTTACTAAAGATGATGGCAACATAATTCAAAATCTCCACAGCAAACCATCCACAGACGATCAAGTGGAGAGGGTAAATAGCTTACTGGAGGAGTATTTGTGGCACTACGTGCCAAAGAGATTGGCTTGAATTGTTGGATGTAGCGCAATTTTGCTACAATATCCATCGCTCGTCATCGACAGGTCTAAGTTCCACAGAGGTAGCTTTCGGGCAATAACAAATGACGCCCCATGAGATAGCCAAGCAAAGGAGCCAAGGAAGTTGTCTAGCAGCTTATCGCTATGCTCGGGATAAGCAAGAGTTGATTGACCAAGCAAAGGATAGCCTTTTTAAGGCACAGAGGCGTATGAAGAAATATGTTGACAAAAAGAGACATGATGCTGAGTTCCAAGTTGGGGACAAGGTGCTACTAAAGTTGACACCTCAAATTTGGAAGAAAATGACAAAGAAGGGAGTTCATCGAGGCCTTATCCCAAGGCACGATGGACCATTCAAGATCGAAAAGAAAGTTAAAGTAGTACCTTATAGGTTAAAGCTACCACAACATCTAAAGATGCACCCAACATTCCACGTGAGCTTCATCAAAGAGTTTCAAGAAGATGCCAATCGCGAACACAAGCAGGCTAAGTGTGCACCGCCGGTAACTCGAGTTCAATTTGACAAGGAAATAAAGAAAATCCTTAATCATCGAACAGAGGGCTATAGTAAGATGAATTGAAGGACCATGCTAGCAAGGCAAAAATGCATAAGTTAGATATGAAAATGAATGCGGGAGACTTGGTGAGAAATCGAGTTTCACACTTATAGTGGCAAGATTGCATGGTGAGTTGGGAACATTGTGGAGTGAGGGATGAAGCACACAAACAGACTCGTAAGCCCACTTAAGGGGAAAGTGGCAGAGACGCCTCAAGCAAGCACCAGCACATGGTGGTGCGAATATGTCCAGTGACAGGAACACAGGGCAGAATCTGAGAACCCAGCTTGGCATGGATGGAAAGTCTAGCAAGCAAAGATATTCCACAAAGAAAGGATATGGCTATTGGCTTGAGGAGGATCAAGGTGACAGAAGGATAAGAAAGAGATGTCTATCTTAAAAGCCAAGGAAGATAAGGCTCGAAAAGAGTCCTGAATGAAACCCACCTCTTAAAGCCTATCCAAACGGTTGAAAGTGGATAAGAAGGCTTAGAGAAGACTTGAAAAGAGATGAGATTCTTGACTCAAGGAGAGTCCTTGCGAGAGAAGGATGCTATCCAAACTTTGAAGATAAGCCTCAATGAGATAAAGATTCGTGATCAAGATTGGGTGGCCTATTCGAAAAACGTGGGATAACTAAGAGAGAGAGTTTGAGTAGGACACTCCTCAACTAGTATAAAAAGGGGGGTTGAGGCTAGAGGCTTTGGGTGCTCTTAGAGAGAGACCCTTCTTTTGTAAGGAGTTCCTTTATTTTCAATAAAGGTTGAGAAAGAGTTCTCGTAATACTGTCTTCTTACTTTGCGTTTTGCATTGTTGGCTCTTATTCTTTTTTTGGCACAGGCTTAGATAGTTAGGCTGGCTAGGTGGATGCACCTAGCGCCATCACACTTGAATTGCATTGATCCCATAATCGACGGTATGACACCTACTATAGTGGTGATGGGTGGTGGAGAATTAGGGTTTGATTCTGGATAGGGAGCCTGAGAAACGGCTACCACATCTAAAGAAGGTAGCAGGCGTGCAAATTACTCAATCTTGACAAAGGGAGGTAGTGACAATAAATAACAATATCGGCCTATTCGAGTCTGGTAATTGGAATGAGTACAATCTAAATCCCTTAACGAGGATCCATTGGAGGGCAAGTCTGGTGCCAGCAGCTGTGGTAATTCCAGCTCCAATAGCATATATTTAAGTTATTGCAATTAAAAAGCTCATAGTTAGACCTTGGGATGGGCCGGTCGGTCTGCCTACGGTGTGCACTGATTGGCTCGTCCCTACTGCCAGCGATGCGCTCTTGGCCTTAATTGGCTGGGTCGTGCCTTCGATGCTATTAGTTTGAAGAAATTAGAGTGCTCAAAGAAAGCCAACGCTCTTAATACATTAGCATGGGATAACATCATAGGATTTTAATCCTATTCTATTGGCCTTCCAGATCAGAGTAATGATTAACAGAAATAATCGGGGGCATTCGTATTTCATAGTCAGAAGTGAAATTCTTGGATTTATGAAAGATGAACAGTTACGAAAGCATTTGCCAAGGATGTTTTCATTAATCAATAATGAAAGTTAAGGGGCTCGAAGACGATAAGATACCGTCCTAGTCTTAACCATAAACGATGCCGACCAGGGATCAGCAAATGTTACTTTTAGGACTCCGCTAGCACCTTATGAGAAATCAAAGTCTTTGGGTTTTGAGGGGAGTATGGTTGCAAGGCTGAAACTTAAAGGAATTGATGGAAGGACACCACCCGGAGTGGAGCCTACGGCTTAATTTGACTCAACATGGGGAACCTTACTAGGTCCAAACATAGTAATGATTGACACACTGAGAGCTCTTTCTTAATTTTATGGGTGGTGGTGCATGGCCATTCTTAATTGGTGGAGTGATTTGTCTGG
Source organism: Moringa oleifera (assembly GCA_021397835.1). Lineage (NCBI taxonomy): Eukaryota > Viridiplantae > Streptophyta > Magnoliopsida > Brassicales > Moringaceae > Moringa > Moringa oleifera. The sequence continues at coordinate 6,986,138 of JAJFZO010000229.1, forward strand.
TTAATTTCATTAACGAACGAGAACTCATCCTGCTAACTAGCTACGTGGAGATGACCTTCCACGGCCAACTTCATAGAGGGACTATGGCCGCTTAGGCCAAGGAAGTTTGAGGCAATAACAGGTCTATGATGCCCTTGGATGTTTTGGGTCGCACGCCCGCTACACTAATGTATTCAACGAGTTTATAGCCTTGGCCGATAGGCTTGGGTAATCTTTGAAATTTTATCCTGATAGGGATAGATCATTGCAATTGTGGCTCTTCAAAAAGGAATTCCTAGTAAGTGCGAGTCATCAGCTCATGTTGACTACATCCCTACCCTTTATACAAACCGCCCATCACTCCTACCGATTGAATGGTTCGGTGAAGTGTTCAGATCACGGTGACTTGGGCAGTTTGTCGCTTGTGACATTGCGAGAAGTCCACTGAACCTTATCATTTAGAGGAAGGAGAAGTAATAACAAGGTTTCCGTAGGTGAACTACAGAAGGATCATTGTAGAAAACTCGCTCAGTGAAACGACTCGCTAACACGTTGTAAACACACAAGCGCAATAAGGGTGCGCGTGCTTGCCCCCAAGCCCTTCGTCGAGCTCAACAACAAAACCCACAGCGTGGGATGCACCAAGGAACTCTAATGAAAAAGCACGCCCTAGTTGCCCCGATCTCGGTACACGACTGGCGGTCGTGTCGTCCCTAAATGATGTCTAAAATGACTCTCGATAATGGATATCTCGACTCTCGCATCGATGAAGAATGTAGCAAAATGTGATAATTGGTGTCAATTGCAGAATCCCATGAACCATCGAGTCCTTGAACGTAAGTTACGCCCGAAGCCATCAGGCTGAGGGCACGTCTGCCTAAGTGTCAAGCACCGTCGCCCCCGACCCCCCCCTCACATCCCTTCGGGGAGGGAAGGGACCATCGTGGGGCTGATGTTGGCCTCCCATGCACCTTCGGCTCGCGGTTGGCCTAAAAAAGAGCCTTAAGCAACGTCGCGTCATGGCTTGACGGTGGTAGAGAAAGCCTCGTGTTGCCTCATGTGCACGTCGTTCGCTTGTGGCTCACGGAGCCAACGATTGATCGATCAAGATGCAACCCCAGGTCAAGTGGGACCACCCGCTGAGTTTAAGCACATCAAAAAGGGGAGGAAAAGAAAATAATAAGGATTCTCGTAGTAACGGCGAGTGAACCGGGAAATGCCCAACTTGAAAATCGTGCGCCCTCGACACCCGAATTGGTTTGGAGAAGCATCTTCAGTGATGGATCAAGGCCGAAGTCCCCTGGAAAGGGGCGTCGAAGAAGGTGAGAGCCCCATCTCGCCCAGACTGTATCGCACCATGAGGCACTGTCGACGAGTCGAGTTG